>JAEIHY010020051.1:0-13288 GCA_018904565.1 Drosophila tsacasi | reverse complement strand
TGTCATCAAAAAGTTGATTTTTGCAATGTATCTCTATCTTTTGCCCCATTGTGCGGCGGGTGTTGGCAAGTTATGATTGAATTTCTAGCTGCTTTCGTGGCCATAGTTTGTCTGTCTGTCGGTTTGTCGGTCTGTCCGTTTACATGTGTAGTTGGGTTTAATGGGAAAAGTTTTTGGGTAGGTGTGTGGACTTGGGTTTTTCACAGCCTTAAAAATGGTGTGAGGGCAGCAGTTAACAGAGGTTTTCTATGGTTATTTAGTTGCTTTTCAATTATTTTTTGAAATTCCACTGAGATTGCTGCCCGGGGTCTCTGAAAGTAGTATATTTCTTGTAGTAAAGACCAAGGTTATTATCTTACCGAGACAAAAATAATTATATTCTTTAGAAAATTCTTCTGTAAAAGTAATTCCCAGAATACAAACACTTCCTCATCCAAGTTTTCCTCACGAAATAAACAAACTCTTTACGTTTTTCAGTCTTTAACAATAAAATAAAGTTTTATTTTTGCATTTTCCGTTTGTTGTGAGTCGTGTGTGTGTGTGGGTGCCTCCATTGAAGCTCTTAATGTTTTATGCTGGTTTTATACACTTATTTAATTGTTCGCTTGCACTCGCTATGCTACACCGAATATCGATAGTTGCTATATAATTAATATGCATTCCCATCGGCTTAAATGCTACACAAATCTGGCTTGGACATTAATTTCACATGTTTATATTACTAGGGCCAATTTAATTCGAGGACTCAATTAAATGCGCTGAAAACAAATGCTCAACAGTTCTCTATCTCTTTCGGTGATTTTTCACGTCTCTACAAATATTTAAATGGCAGTTTCAACTCTTATTTAGTGGGGGGAGAGAGGTGGGGGGTGGGTGAGGGAACAAATTTCCATAAAGTGGCAACAAAATGTTTGCATATTTTTTGTTCTTGTTTGCTTTGCTTTTGTTCACTTAGGTGCTATGACTACAACGTCATTAAAAAATTGAATTACAAATTATTCCCGTACGCGTTTAGAATTAATTAGTTCAACAAATATACAATTACAGTTAGAGCTACAGTTACAGTTACAGTTACAGTTAAGAGTTACAGTTATAATTATAATAATCGTATTTGCATTAAGTTTAGCACATGGAGGACATTTATCGCTACATAATACATTTAGATAGTTTATGGTTTCCTTTTCGTTTATACATGCTGCAGTTAAGCAATTGTGGTTGTGTTTTGTTGGGGGAAGTTAGCTGTGTCCTGTGAGCACGTCCTAACACTCATATCGTAATCGTAATCGTAATACCTATACGCTATATCCATTAATTGTAGGGCACATTTAAAGCTTTCAAAAAATCAGAGCCTAACATACAAGTCGCGTCGAGGAAAAGTAAAAAAGGTCAAGGGGGATACTATTTAGTTCGTATACGACGAAAGCAATGACTTACGGCTAGAGTCTCAACTTATATGCATAGTTTTGGTTCAACAAGCTTGCTTCCGTATCAACTAATATTATATCTCAAGGTCTAAACAATAGCCTAGGGTCAACTTTTGATTTTCTTCTTTCGGTCTTCTGCTTTTTTCTTGGAGGAAAAACAAAGAGTACAAACTTTATACAAAGCCACTAAGAACTACGACTGCTTTTGGGGCCTGGGGAGGACAGTGTGTTTGGGGTGTGTGTGTGTGGTGTCTATGTGCTAAACTCTAAGTAACTCTCGTTGGCCGCCTCCGGATCGGGATCGGGGGTTATGGGCGCGGACTTGGCCGGACCCGTCTCATACTAGACATACGCCTGCGCCCGCGTCCGGGGCTCCTTGCCCTGCAGCCGCTCCACGAAATTCCGCCAGCTGACCATCGTCTTGCTGGAGTACAGCCACACGCTGGACGTGACCCCCACCAGCATCGAGCAGAGGTACTTGACCATGAAGATCTGGAAGATGGGCCGCGCCTCCGTCGATCCCGGCGCCCTGGCCGCCGGACAGGGTATGGAGAACGGCTTGCAGATGTCCCTATGCCACTGGATCATCCACTCGTCAAAGTTATAGTACTCGTAGAACAGGCAGCCCAGCAAGCCCACGGCGGGGAGTATGAACAGTCCAGAGAAGAAGCCAATCCTTAGCATCAGGCGCTCCAGCTTGTCTGTCCTCTTGCCGTCCGTCTTCATCACGGTCCGGATGCGGAAGAGCGAAATGAAGCCAGCTAGCAGGAAGAGAGCTCCGATCGAGAGGTAGATGCAGAGCGGCAGAATCAGGAAGGCGCCCAGCGAGTGGGTGTCTAGTTGGCCCACAAAGCAAACGCCGGAGAGGATGTCGCCTGGAAGGATAAAAAGAAAAAGGGTTTATTAAATTGAGGTAAATATTAATATAATAATATTAATATAATAATATTCTTTTTAGCACAGTTTTTACATATTTGTTTTAACAATTAGCCAATTTAAAATAAACGTTTGCCCAGTTAAAATAAAATCCTGATTGAATGATAAATATTTCCAGCCATCATCATTTGTTGAGCAAACACACACGTGAAAAACTTTCTTTTTAGCAAATTTTCAAGTGAACCTGTTGACCTTTGGCAACTCAAACATTGTTTAAAGGTCAACAATTGCGGGAAATACATACTATATATATATTTATACTCTGAGAATAACTGCTGATTGCAGGGAGGGAAACAGAAACAGCAGATAAACATTGTTTAATTTTACCATTTCATGTACCTCTTTCAGAGTAAATATTTACACAGCGATAGCCCCGAAACGGCAGCGTCGATAGCCCACCGCGACGGCGGCCCTTCTTCAGTTCAAAGTCAATGCGCCGCGCCGCCTGTTTAAACATTTTACGAGTTAAGGGGCAGGGGACCCCTCCTAGTTCCCGCTGCTCATTAGCGTTATTTATAAACATGTTACCATATCCCGGCTCACACCTGCCCCACACCTTCGATTTCTCATACCCCAAATGAATCCATCATTCGTTCGGCGTGCCATATTTCCGCTCATAAATTATCGATTAGCCCCTCGTTGGATCTGGCTTATATACATTTTTTTCTTCTCCTCCTTAGTTGACATGTTAATTTCGGTTATTTTTTTCTTTTTGTTACTGTGAAAACTTGTCGCGCTTTTCCAGGCTGCTGCCGCAGGACAATTTGGCATGCTTCAGTGAGTTGTAAATACTTTCAATTAATGCGCTTCATTTCACTTTTATTTAAATTGTATTCTTAGGGGGAGGTGGCCTACAATTTAGAGCTTTTTTCTTTATTGATTAATGTATTTTTTAAATGCATTATTAAAGTTTTACAAGCAATGAAAATTTAAGTTTGTTGCAATGCAAATAAATAAAGATTTTATAAGAATTTTACCATTTAAAAAATATATTCCTGAATTAGTTTTGAGGTGGAATATCTTTCAATTTAAACAACTTATATTTTACACATTATAAACTAAATAAGACTTTAATTTATTACAATTTATTTATAATTTAACACAACCCTTAAAGATTTTAAATTTAAATTCGCCATCTTCCTCTACTTAATCCGTGCTTCAAAGTGCTTAACCCAACTGCCAGCATTATAGTACACTTTTTATGCTCGAAACTTGAACATAAATTCTTAACCCATCGATGGCCCGACATTTATAGCCATTGAATTCGCATTCCCAACGCCAGATGGCGCCTTTACAAATCGCCTGCCTTTGAAGTTATCTACGATTGGGGAGCCTGAAATATAACTTTATACCATAAAAGTCATGTCATGCTGACAGGCCAAGAGGCCCGGCTTAAACGGAGTTAGAAGGAGACAGATAGAGGCAAATTAAGCGAGTTGAGAGCCAGGAAAATGCCGGTAAACGAATACAATAAATAACAGCGGGCAGTCAGCGGGCCAACTTCCTTCGCGAAGGAGAATTTTCTGAGAAGAATTCCAACCAATTGAAAGTTTTAACCGAAAAAAAAAGAAAACCCGAAACGAGTTAAGCCCACGTTTAACACTCTGGAATATAAATCACAATTCTGGGTGGAATCATATCCAGGAATACATATATAAATATCTATATCTATCCAAGAAACCGATACGAAATGCCACCTGCCGTTGGCTTTGGCTTCTTTCTTTGCCAATCGCAGTTCCAGTTTCCCTTCCGATATGGATCTTAATTTATATATCTGAGCCTGAGAATGGTTCGCAGTCCGAATGGAAAGAAATCAAATGAAATGCACGAGGCAGGGAAACCGGACTTTCGGTCTCCGATCGGGTATTGATAAATGAAGAGCAGGGCCCAGGCGCAGAACCAGTTCTAGTCGTGTCCTTATTGTGAAAAGTTTTACACAGAGAAATTTATTAAGGAGAAATTATTCCTAAGAATATAAATGCAATATTTCAAAAGCATATAGAAATTTAGTATAGTTTTCTTTTTAGAAATTACTATAATTTGTAGAAGAAATATAAAAATGAATGCGAATATTCCATCTCTTGAAATATAAGAAATTCTGTGCAGATAACATGCCTTCATATCAGATTCTAATCTCTAAATATTCTTGTTATCTTGCAATACATTTTTCTAATATTAAAAAAGGATAACGTTTAAAATATTTATTATTTACAGTTGTGCTATTTATAAGTTCTTGCTGTGTGCCACTATGAAAACCAGTTTTGTATATATATTTTTTCACTTATTTCGCCTTCATTTTGGAAAACTGCAAGCGGCACAAGTTGCTGTGACAATTTCCGAGGCTCTGCAGTTGAGAGGCTGCCAGGAACCAGGAGATCCAAGAACCAGCAGCAGCAGGAGTAGCATCCCAACAGCCACAGCCACAGCAACAGCAACAATGCATGTCAATTGTTTTGTATGGCATGAGGAATGCATGTTGCACTGAGAGAAACGGGTTCTTTGTGGATGGGGACAGAGCGGGGACAGTGAGGTGACTTTTTCAGCTGTCAGTCAGTCATTCAGGGCTTCCCTCCGCCTCCTGCATCGCCTTATTCTTCGCTTGATGAAGTGCAGACAGCAGAATTCCATTTTTAGCCAATGCCACATTGCATTTGATTATGAGGCCGACTCAGTCGCATTTGCTGCCTTTGTTCTGGCCTGGGTAATACCATTTGGGATCGGTTCGGGCCATTGTCCACCGGCTAAAGGTGTTAATCTGCTGGGCAAATACAGGAATTCAGGCAGTGCATTGCACAAAGAGCAGGCTTTGTGTAGGTTGACTTAACCCTTTAAGTTGATTAACTATATAAATGCAAAGTTCAAATCTAAAGAGACAGAAGAAAAGCATTGTCAGGAAAATGGAAATTAGAAAATGGATTACCTGATATTTAATTCAAGGAAATATAAAGAATTTGATCTAATTTTTAAACTCTAAATATGACAAATTCTATTTCTATATATTCCTTATTTAAAGCGATTTGTATTCCTAAGACACTGTATTTTAGACCCTCCTTTTAAGTGGGTTAAGCTGAGGTCTTACAAAATGTGGATATATTTCCCCTCTGAAAGTGATTTTCAGTCGGTTGAATTTGTCAGTTGGCTGACAATTCCTCACATTTTTCGTGTTTGTTTTGGTTGGTTTATCTTGGAATTTGACAAATGTTGAAACTGTTAAACAAATATTAAAAATGAAAACAAAAAATAAAAGGTGTAAAGTAAAAACAATAAAAAAAGAAGACAAAATGTTTGGTAAGGGAATTCACAAAATAAAGTTAAAGAGAAAGAGTGAATATTTGAATTAAATTATAAATAATAGAATATATGTTAAATATTTATTGATTATATTCATTTTATAATTTTTCTCTAATCATCATCAAGCATAGAGTTAACCAAAAGGGACCTTAGAACGTTGTATCCCCATTCTGTCACCTCAGCACTCTTTCTGCTTTTTAGTTTCCGCCTCGAAGTCAATCTCATGTGACATTTCACCTGCTCGCCAGTTCCTGTCGCCGTTAACCCTTCTGCTATCTGCTATCTGGGCCCCATATCTATGTAAAACTCTTGTACACATGCTGATGATGAAACTGTCAACTGTCATTTAAAATTTAATCGCATGTTCCCTCCCAGTTCAGTCCCTGTTCCTGTCCCTGTCCCTGCTCTCCTCGCTGGCCAGGGCGATTATTGTCGCCAGCAAAAAGCAACGAGAGTTGAGTTCAAGATTTTTAATTACTCTGCTGGCACCACAGCCGCGCTGACACAAGAGTCCAACCCCGACAGTTGCTTATCGCGGAGCTTTATAAAAATAATACACGGAGACAGAGCGGTTGTCAGTGGGTTCTGTTCTGTTCTGTGTGTGTTTTTGNTTGCTTCCATTGCTTTTGCTCCGCTGCTCCATTTAGATAAATGACACATAAATTAAGCAATTTTCCTTTTATGCTACCCGCTACTCAGTGGCCACTTTTGCGGGCATGTTGGAGAGATCAAAAGGGGAAAACTCTCGGTTGGTTTTGGTTTTACTTTCAAGTGGGATGTCTGTTAGGTATAATATTGTATAGTAAATATATATGCATACTATATTAAATGAAAGCTTTTATTTATCATGAATAAAGGAATTTAATAATGCAAAAATTTATAATTATTATAATTCTTCTGTTCTAGCTTAATCAAGAGTAAATTCCTTAAAACAATGATGCCTTTATAATATCCCGGATTCTGCATAAGAAATTAAAAGGTACCTATAAATTATATTTTAAATTATTCTAGAATGAATATTTTATATTTATAATATTCTTATCACCCATTATAGGGTATTAGCACTTACAGTTATTTTTAATTTGTTCTACTCAAAGCAAACATTTTATTTTCTCCTTTTGGTTTTCGCTTTTCCTTTGCTCATGATGAAATAATTATAAAACAATTGCCAGGCTGCTGTCGTTGGCTCTTCTTCTCCTTTCTATATATAAAAATATATATATATGAAAATAAAACCCTACCCTCTTATAACCCTCCCCCCAACCCCGAACTCGTTACGATCGTTCTTTTACTATTTGCTCATTGTGAGCGTTGACCCATCCATGGACGGGGCAAAGCTGGGGCACATCTGTTTTAGTAACGAGAATTCTATCTCAATAAAAGTTTATTTGCTCTCTTAATGCGTTTTTTTTTCTATCGTTTTATGGACAGCGCTTCTCAAGTGTTAGATAAACATTTTGACAACAGAGTCATAAAGTTCCCTTTGGCGTGGCAAAGGGGCATCCGTGGGGTAGTTGGAGGCGGGTTCATTGTGTGTGAGTGGGGTTAAGGGAAAAGCTGTCTATTATGCAATTTGTAATTTTATCATCACATTTAATTTGATAACTTTTAAAGGGAAATTAAGATTACAAATGGGTTTCATAAGCAATGTCCATAAAGATTTTGGTTAGGTGTAAGAAAAGGGAAACTATTTGTGGCATTTAAATGGGCTTAAAACTAACGAAATATTATTTTATCTGATGAATTTACTGAGTACTTGGAACTCAGATGCTCAGAAAAGAATTTATATCCCACAATTTCATTTAAAAGCTGACTAATTATTATTTTTCCCTTCAGTTATTCCTTATTTTACCCTCCCACGTAATTAAACTCAAATGTCTCAATTATTTTTTAAAGCCTCCGTAGACCTAAGAATAAACTTTTGCTGAAACTAAAGTTCAACAACCTGTTGCACAAGTGCTAAAAAATAAAAAAGACCAAAACAGAGCCAGTGACTAAGGCACTGAAATAAAGGAAAAAAGTACGAGAATTAAACAAAAAAGCAAGAAAAATAAAAGACTGCGACACGCGACATTAAAAACGTGGCAGGCAATAAAAATTGAGGTCAACAGCGACGGCGCAGCTAATGAATAACAAAGAAACGCGAACCCGGGAGTGCGGCGGCGACGGGGCCAAGTGGAACAAGGAGGAAAAGAGTTGCCGTGTCGCATAATTTCGCATTGAAAATGTCAACAGCAAAACGATGTTGTAGAAAAGCGAGGAAAAGCGGTGGAGAGCGGACACGCGGGCAGCCACTCTTATCAAGATGCGCAATTAAATATGGAAATGTGCAACGGAGACGCGCAACACACAACACACAAAATGGAATGAAATGCAGGAAAATTCAGGGTAAAAAGCAGCAGCAGAAACATAAAATCTGCACACGCGACAAGTGTCATTAGCAACCCACTACCCAAAACCCAAAAATAAAAGGAAAAAATTTTATTTTTTTTGCAACAATTAAATGTCATTTTGGTGGGACATTTTATTTAGTAAAAGTTCATGAGGCCACCGCAGCTGCGGTGTAGTAAAAAAAAATGGTGTCCTGGATTTTAAAGTTCAGAATAAAAATTACTGTTGAATTTTAGGATTTTTAAAAGATATTCAAAATTAATTTGTGCAAATTATATTTAGTTATTTGGAAAGCAGTTCAACTGTCTATAATTTGTAAGATGTATTTTAATATGAATAAAAAAACCTTTTACAATTCTCTTTGATTTTGAATTATTAACACATTTAAAATATAAATTTTTTTAAATTTATTAATTATGTATTTAAAGATGCATTTTTATAAATTATATTTTTTATTTTCAAAGTAGTTAAAATATTAATATGTAAAGTTTCATTTACAATTTAAAATAAAAAATATATGTATATATTCATACAATACAATTTTGTACTATGATAATTAATTAATATTTTATTAAAATAATAATAAAAAAAGAAAAATAATAATATTTGTATTTAAAAAAAAAAATCTTTTAAAAAATATAATTAATTAGAACACCTTTCTCTAAGTGTTAAAAATAAATAGCTGGAGAAAAGTTTTTCTATAAATAAGGGGTCGTTGTTGCTGTCTCCGTGTTTCACATTTATAGTTGCTGTAAATATTTGAAAATTAAACATGAAAGAGAGGGGAAGGCGTCCCCGCCCCCCTGTTTGTCACCAAAATTTGTTCAGAATTTATATTACGTGTCGACATCGGTAACAACAACTGCAACAACAATTAGGAGCAACTACAGCTGGTGGCAGCAACATTGGCCAAGGTTCAATTCGGTTCACACACTCAGACAAGGCAAACAATTTCAATTTGCATGTAGAGGAAGCTCCCAGCACACACAAAGCACACACACGCACACACATAGTGGGTCGGAATTGAATGTCAAAAGTTCAAAGTTGTAAGCAAGTGTCTGAGAGAGGGGAGGAGGAGGAGGAAGGGTGTTAGCTACAGTCGAGACTCTTTAAGAATATTTAATTATTTTAGAACAATTTAATTGGTTTTTTTCATATATATTTTCATATTTTAAATAAATATGTTTTGTAGTTTAATTTAATTTTTTTAGGTGTCTTAAACTATTAAAATTTTTTTTAAATGTATATAAATACAATTAACTTGTATTTATTTCCTTAAAAAAATTAAGAGTTGATTCAATAAGCAATCTAAAAGAAATAAAAATATATTTATCTTTTAACTAAGAAATATCTCTTTAAAATATACAATATTCTTTTATGTAAGCTCTAACCAAATACCATCTATGAGTTTAATATTAAATTCATTTAACTTACAATAAACTTATCCACTGGTTCATTTCATCACAAGTTTTTTTATGGCCAATAAATGATTATGATCTTTGCACAGCGCAAATAAAAACGTTTACAACCTACAATTATCAGTCATAAAATTAAAATTTTTAAAGTTCAAAAAATCTAATTAAATTCCTAATAAAGTTAACTTATTTCTAGCTTCACTGTTGGCGTGAAGTGTTTCGAAGGGGACCAAGTTCTGTGCTAGTTTGTGTGGCATGCAACATATGGAATGTTGTTGATTGTTGAATGAACATGTTTTGTTAGTTGAGTTGCGGAGGATGCCGGCGGGGGTGGGGACATGGGTTTACTGAAGTGGGGGCAGGGACTTATAATTGCTCAGAGAATTGCTTTGGGCTCGGATTCTCTTCAATCTGCCATCATTCATTCCTTCATCATTTCTGCTCACAATTCAAAGAAAAAAGAGTACTTCACCTTTCGTTGTCCTCGCTTTTGCCATTCATCAAATTGCACTTAAGGGCAACGAGGGAAATAAGAAAAAAACATTAGAGTTTCCCATTTGTGTGGGGCACTCTTCCTATTCCTATTCCTATTCCTATTCTATATTCTATATGCCTTATCCTCCTCCAACTCAGCTTCAATGCCAAAAAGCCTGCTTAGACATGCATAAATTTCCTGCGACAGCGAAAGAGTAATTTTGATACTGAGAGAAAATAGGTGACAATATATATTTAAATTACATAAAAGAGATTTTAAAAATATATCGAAATCACATTTTATTTATTTTATATTATAATAAGTTTTATTGATCCTGATTCCTGATTATAATAAACTATAAATTGGCTTAAATATATTTAATTTTAAAAATAAATTATTCCACATATAGTAGAATCATTTTTACTGAGAAATAAATGTTGCTAAGATAATAACTATTCTAAAATATTAATACTTTCGTATTCAACAAATTTATTCAATTTTTTTAATTTTTATATATTTTCTGGCCACCATGGCGTATGCTTTATTTGAGTTCAGTGTTCATATCCTGCATCTACACCTGTCTCTTTCCCTCTGACAGCGCTTTTCAACGCCCGGAAAACACAAACACATGAGCACGCACATCGTTTCATTCGTTTTTTGTGTGTTTTCGCATTCCTTTACTCCGCTTTTCCCTTTTTCGACATATTTAAATGGAAACGAGCAAAGGAATCCCATATCAGATGCAGGCAGCAGAAGGATGCTTAGGCGGAGGAGGGAGATAGTTAACCGCAGGCGAGCAGAGAGTAGTGAGTGGTGAGGAGTGAGCCTGGGGCATATGCTTGACACTAAGTGCGGGGCTCTCTGTCGGTGAGCACTCGCCGTCTCATAATGCGCTGAAGGTGGCAAAGTAATTAGTGAGCAGCCGAGAGAGAGCTCCGCAGGCCATGCTGCTCCTCGTCGTTGTCCGTCTCCCCCGGCAATTGTTGTCGTGGTCATGCAGTTAGTTTCATGAAAGCGATGGTACACTGGGAAAAAGGAGGGTTCTGTTGAATTTCTTACAATAGTTTCGAATCATACTTATAGCTGGTATCATACTCCCTACTCACATCACAATCTTAACTCGTTAGTCACAGAAACTTCTATCCTACTTGTTACTCAATTAATACTCCCCTACTCGTATCACCCTCGTTTCTTTTCTCCTATTAATTTTTTCGTATGTAAATTTTCCTGAGAGGTTAAGCACAGCTTTTCATTCTCTTTTTCAGAGCAGCCGAGTGTCTCTTTTGGCACCCCTTTTCCAAGCCCCGTCGCACGTGCTGCGGAAATGAGTTTTGTGTATTTCACTTTCCATTTTCCGCGCTCCCTGCGCGTCTTTCTTGTCTGTTCGCTGGTACTCCTACCTGAGCAATAAAAAAGGATTAAAATTTATGAAATTGCTTCGGTTTTTGGTATTTGTGGTGGTCTGCCGAGAGGGGGTAGAAAATGGGGAAGAAATGGAATTGGAACGTGCTTGTGGGTTAACTTTGGGTTAAGCTCAAGATGTGTGATCCATAAATAAGCGAATGGCATCCCCACAGAAATGGGTGTCCTTTGACATAAATCATGATATATGGTGCATTTTTTTTATCGAATGAAATGCATAGCCTGATGGAGGAAATGGCAGAGAGAATTAATGGAAAATTTCTCCAATAAAAATGCTTTAAAAAAAATTGATGTGCTTACTTTCAGAAACACCTTGGAATTTCTTCATTTATATTTTAATTAAAGGATAACAGTTCATCTCAATAATTATCCGGAAATAGAGTTTGTTTCCTTTAAAATATAAATATCAAATTTATAATTCGAATACTTTTGAGCAACCGGAAACGGAAACTGATACCACCATCTTGTATTTACAGATTGTTCCCTGGCATAATTCCTAAGTATCCTTTTAATTCCTTCCCCGCCTTCTCAGGCAAACATCAGATTTATTTCCTTGCTCCGGCTGGCATTTTAATTTTTATCCTTCCCTATTCCGGGGGAGGCTATAAGGAGCAGCAGCAGCGGAAAATAAATCTCCTCGGTCGTTTTCTTATTACTGGCCCACGTTTGCGTGCGGTTCCTGCGGCTGACCCATAAAACCCTTTTCCACATCCTTAACCCTTGCTCTCCGCCTTCGCCTTCTCCTGCTCAGCTCCAGCTCAATTATCCAGCGACACGACCACGCATAAAAAATCAGGCAGCGCAGAAAAGGCAACAGAAAAATGTTCATTAGGGGAAATTCCATTTAAGGAAATTGTTTTGGGGCCCGAGTTCTCTCTCTCTCTCTCTGAAACACTTGACTTTCACTCACGTTGAGTGCTGAAAAATGCTAAATGTGAATTGTTAGGTGTCGCCTTGGAGATGAGATCGTTACGATTATGGCCCGGTTGAGGGAAGATAATGCCAGGGAGATTTATAATAAGTATAAAGGCAAAGGAGATGTGTTATTTTAATGGGGGAGGTGCGGCCATAAAAATTAACTATAATGTTTAGGAAGTAAATTACCTCAAGAGCTAACTATATTCGTTATAGTAATGTTATTCTAAGCTAGCACCTTTTCTTGATTTTCCATCTTAATCAGATTTTCGCCTTAATGAAACACCAAGGACCAAGGCCAAAAAAAGAGGCCCAAGCTGGCCGGAAAAACATTTCTCCGGTGCCAGGCTCCACCGTTCAGCCGCCGCAACAGTCAACACCAGCGGTGTCGGGACCCACGAGGAACCACGAGGTAAGCAGTGCCTTCCGCTTTCCACCTCCTATACCCTCCCCTTTGGGGAAACTCCTGCTTTACTGCTGCTGGGAAACTTTTGCCAGAGTTTTCCCCCAAGAGTTTTGCTTACATTGGCGGCCACATCCTGAGCCGGTCTTAGAACAAAGAGCCTCCCGAAAATTCCCGAGGTGCGGGAGAGAAAAGCGCAGTGCGGGCCCAAAGAAAAATATCAAGTATTATATAATATGTATTAACACTGGCACGGAGACGCATATGGAAAATAAATTAGAAAAGTTCCCGTTCGCCCTCGCACTGACAAAAGTTTGGCCCATCTATAGAAAATTTATTAATATTTTATCAGAACAAGAGCCCTTGTATACATTCAATTAAAAGTTGCTTCGGCAACATTTGTTTACCATTTAGTGTCCGAAGGCGGAAAATCAAAGTTTATGAAGGCGTCAGATGCGTAAACACAAATAGAAATAAATTCAAATGATAACAAATATCGTGGAAAGGTCACACAGCGTACAAAACCAATTTGTTTTCCACTTCCTGGCTAACCGGAAGAAATTTCCTCTTGTTTTGCGGCTCCTGCATTTGTAATGAGATTTCCTCGCAGTTGGAA
>JAEIHY010020049.1:0-10932 GCA_018904565.1 Drosophila tsacasi | reverse complement strand
CTTCATTTTTTGACATGTCATTTGTAATACCCTAAATGACCATTTGCAAATAAAAAAAAAAATTTCGATTTTTGGAAAATTCTACAGTGGTGTAACCCCTTAACAGCGTTGTATTCCTTATAGTTTGATATATTCCTTTTCATACATAACAAAATAGGCTCGAAGGGTTACTCCCAACTTGATAAAATACCATCTCTATGATGATCAATTTCTAGATGATAATGCATCCCAAGTAGAGATGATTCTTCCCATTTGATACACTATCTATAAGGCCCGTCTCGCATGCTCTTCCCATAAATAATGAATGAGACGGGTCTCGCCGAATGCGTGTGTGGCGGAAGTAACACTTAACTCAAACACGAGCACGAGTCGCTTTTGAAAGATGGATGAGGGTGATGCCCAAAGGGGGTGGGATTTATCTGAGGGGAGTAGGAGGTTGAGGGGGAAAAGCCCTCACGCACACATTCAAGTGTCAATCACACACACACACACCGACACAGTCAGGCACGGACAATGGCAGCCCGAAAAGTGACAAAGACAACACGTTTTGTGCAACAAAAAGCTACAGTAGTGGCCCTCTTAAAATCTTCAGCCCCCCTCTCGCTCGCACACACACTCTCCGAGACCTCTCCCCCTCTCTTTCTCCGCCTCTATGCGGGTATTTAAATTTAATTTGCAAGCTGACAAAAAAGAAAGCAAAGCGGTTTCTTGACATCTCCCCTTAAGTGAGTGTTTCCACTGAGTTCGTGTGAGTGTGAATGTCCGTCTCTTTTTGCTCCGCTCTCTCCGTCTCGTTCTGTGACAGACAGGAAGTGCGTCTCCCCCCTCTGTCGCACTTTACTGTATATAGCTTACCCATATATGGCTACAAAAAGGAAAACTTAGCTGAAAGCGAGTCAAGTCAAGCACAAAACCTAAAATTCTGCTGGCTGTTGTCTCCGTGTCCCCGTCTCTTTCTTCTCGCTTTTCACCCCTCTCTCTTTCGCTAAGTGGTTTTTTGGTCAGGCTACTAACGGTTTCGGAGTGAGGGATTTACGGGGGAATATACTCCAGGATCCAGGCAACAGGATAGGGGATAGTGTGGCAAAGGGGAAAGAAAATGTGAGGGAGGAGTGACAGACGGGCTTTGTATCTCCATTTAGTGCAAATTAGGAGGGCCAACAACACATTTACTGAGGTGAAAAGCCCACCCGACAGATTTTCAACCTAATTGAACTGTTCAATGAGGCCGGCGAGTGNGCCAGGGGGGGGAGGGGGTTTAGTGAGGGGTTGAGGAAGTGGGAGGCAAGGCTTTGAAGCGAGCTAAGAGAGCCCAAAAAACTACAGATTCCCCTCGGAAAAGGTTAATGAGCATACAATTTATTTTGACACGGAAACTGAATACTTGTGAAGCTTTTAAAAGTTATATTTAGATATTTAGGTTAATGCCTGCCCCTTTTATAAATCTCTCTATTATATATAATGGTTTTGAGCTGCTCCAGCCGTGTAAACATTTATAATAAGAGAGGGAGAGAGATAAAGAGTAAATATATATATTTATTTCTAATTGTATTATTTGCATTATTATTACCATTTCCCTTCTTATTTCCAAACATTTCAAAATGTATCTCATAAAACGCTCAGCATAATGAAATGCCCCAAAATGTTCCTAGATAGATATCACAATTCGGGCTCAGTCATTGCACCTGCAATTGTTTTAGGCCACACACTCACACACACACAAGCAGACAAACAATCCATTAACAATTAGTCAAATGTGAAACGGCTTCATTTCCATTATCATCACGCGGGAATCCGCCCGAGCTTTCCCACCCCCCAACCCCANTCCATTTTCCGACGACCAATGCAAACACCCATCTGGCCACTCTGCAAAATCAACACAAAAAGCCAGAAAACCAGAGCGTGCGCTCAGGTTGCAACTGTTAAAGGTGATGGCTGTTGTTTTTGGTTTTGGCCAGCGATTAATGGAGGAAAATACACAAAATGTTTTATCACTCATACGCCACATGTGCCAGAATGGGGACCCGGAGACACAGACAGAGACAGGGACAGTAAGATGGTGTGCGACAGAGACAGAGATGAATCCCCAATGCAAACAAAACGCCTACGTTAATTACACTCGCCTGCAAAACCGGCGAAATAAACGAACTTTAACAACTACAGCAAACACAAACCCCGCAGCTTTGTTTGCCGCCCATGTTTGTGTGTGAATTGAAAATGACTCACTTCAAAGGCAAACGAAGTAAAAACCGACACACAAAAAACGCAAACGAATTGACCTTTAAAAGCAAAGCCAAAGCCGAAGAGAGATACAGAGGAAGAGAAAGAGAGAGAGAGAGAACGGGCCGTGATAGGAAATAAAGCGGCGAGGGAAACAGGAAGGTAAAGACCATAAAAACCACCTGACAACACTCTTGTGGCCAAGACAAAAGCGAGTCACTAAAATTCAATCATCTACGAATGAAGCTGCAAATGCAGGTGAAGAAAACAGGTAGATAGAGAGAAAGAGAGAGACAAATAGAGAAAGGAGGGAGAGTGAAAAATAGATTCAAAAAGGAACTAAACAAGATACTTAATTTTTCTTAGTTTTAAATAATAAACTAACAGGGTTGTTTAATTTTCAATACCTAATACTTAATACTTAGTATTTAATACTTAATACTTGTTACTTAATACTTAATACCTTACCATATATGGTGATCATAACATCACTATTATGCTCATAACAGAACTATTGCACTCGTAACATAACTTTTTATGAGAAAAACCTTAATTTTTCTTTGGAAAATATTACAAAGATTACATTTTTGGTACATAATGTATATAGTATATAGTATATAGCATATAACTTAGTATATAGTGATCATAAAGCACAATTGATGAACAAAACGTTTACTTTTCTATGAAAAATAATTTAAAGATTCCGAAATTTTAGTTAAAAATTTTGTTGAACCAAAAACTTCATGTTTTTAAACTGTAAAATAATAATATTTAGTTTTCTGTATATTTTCTTAATAAGTACCAGTCCTAAAAGTTCCAAGACCGTTAAAAAAAAACCGATATTAAATCAAAACCTTCTCACAATGAAATCATCTCCTAATTAGAGTCAATAAAAGTTAATAACCAAATATATATAGTACACATGACACAAATTATAATAAAATAAAATATATCAAACAAGCAATAAGAATCTCAAAATGTTTCCCCAAAAATCAACATAAAATCTAGTTCGCTCCAAAATCTCGGATAAAAGTCTCTCCATCGCCTTTCCATGAAACGCCCTTAATCTGATTGCACATTCATTCCACGACGTTGACTCACTTTTATAAAAATTTCAGCGGTCGCGTCACTTGATCGGGAGCAAACATACATACAGCAAACATATGTACATATATAAATATACATATATATAAAATATATACCCCTTGGAAGAGCCACCAACCGTGCATACCCCTACAGTTGTATATAGTATCTATAGTATATCGCTCTTGTTGTGTGTCAAACAGTTGACATAATTTTCTCTGTACGTTTTTTTTCCACAACTGATAACAAGAGTATTTTTTACTCTATTTGTGTTTATGGACATTTTGTGTTATTGCCGGGGGCTGTGACTAAACTCGATAGATATTGTTATCGGAGAGAGGAGTACGTTCTTCGCTTCGGGGCAAATTCTCTCTATCTTTCTTTTTTCTAGGAATTTACCACCATGTTTCATTTCAAGTTTATTAGATTATCAAAATGAATGGTTTTTGTTTGTGGATCCAACTACTAGTTTTTAAATGGGGGAAAACCACAAATATACGAACATCTTTCGCAACCAATTTCTGGCGAATGTTTGATTAAAAGGAAACTCTAAACTTGACGGTCATTTGAGACTTTTTGTGGTGGGACAACGACGACATACCAAAAGCAATTCAAAAAGTTTTTGTATGACTAAAATTTGATATTTTATCTAAATGCCTTTTTTTGATGCAAAGTATTATATTTCAAGGATTTGGGTCAGTCATCGTCGTTGTTATCAAATCCTTTTGTTTTATTATCTATTTGGAGAATTTTGACCACTGAAACCATTTTTGTTTTTTGTTATTAAATAAATAAATAAAATACTGTGGTGAATATTGTGGTTTTTTTTTGTTTTGCTATACTTATTACTAAGCTATTCTATCTGTGTTTAATGCCTGTATATATTATTTGTTATTATTTGTACATTTTTTACGCTTGTCGCTCGTGTATTTTTTATTACATTTTCCTTTGTGCTATTTGCTTATTGTTGCTATTATTATTGCTGCGTTTTATTTCGGTTGGATTTGCATTTTTGAGCACGTAGAACCCACAAAAAACACCGTTAGCAACCCCCGCGAATTGAAAGAAGGCAGCAGCAAAAGTAGCAACTTTGACTAACAAATTGTTCTGTCCGATTTTTCTCTCCTTTTTTCGGTCCTTTTGGCCAGGAAGTCAAAACACCGCGCGATAAGTGCAAGGCAAAGCGAATACAAGAAGTTGGGGTCGGGCTAAGGGGGGTTGGGCGATGGGCGCCGGGCAAGGGAAATATGTAAATCCCAAAATTGCCCACAAACCATAAAAAATGCTGCGGCCAAAAAAGACATAAAACAGATGAGCCGCCAGGGCAGAAGAGCAAAACCCCCAAAAATGCTTATAAGATGAAGATGAAAAGCTGGAAAAGTGCAGAGAAAAAAATGTGGATATCCTTGTAGATACATTTAATTATAAATATTTTCGGGAGATATATTGAGTTCACAATTCACTTTTTTCCTATGAAGGAAATTATTTTTAAGAATTATTATTTATTTATTATTAAATGTATAGCACTTTATATATAAATTTACCATAAAACCTTACTGCCTTTTAATGTATGTACATACATACATAAGTGCAATATAGGCTCAATAATGTACTTTTATGTTTCTTCAAGTGTAGAAATGGGCGGCTCCTTAAGGGGATGCTTCAGCTGTCTAAGGACATGTGCTGAGGTGAGAGTTCACAGTTCTCTGCTCACGTTCAGCTTCTTCTGCTTCCTTCGCTTCGTTTTATTTCATCTCCTTATTTTGCCTCTTTTCTTTTTATTTTTTACAACTTTTACTTTGTTACAGAAATAAAACAAAGAAGGAACAAAGTGAGGTTTGGCGTGCGGTGTGGGTGTGGGTGGTGGGTGGTGGCTCGTCGTCGTCGTCGGTGGGGTGGCTAAATTAAACCCCCCCCAGGCCCTGGGCCAGGTTAACGATGTTGTCTGCTTGCCTCCTCCTTTGCGGGGAGGGGCGTGGGACAGAATAGGATGAGGAATAGTGAGCAAAAGAGAGAGGGAGGGATTGGTAAGTGAGGGGGTGGAGGGGGTGCATTGACTGCAACTTGTTCGCAGAGAAAGTTCCTTGAAGCTGCTAAGAAATTTCATTGTTGGCCATTTCAAGGGTTGTTTCCATTGCTGCTGCTGCTTCCTTTTTTGGTCCTCGATTTTCTCTCTCTCACTCTTCTTGCTGGCCAGACAAAAGAAACGAGAAGCGAGGAGCAAGAAGCAGAAAGGGTGCACAAACAAAAGCCACTAAAAAAATGCCGAAAATAAAGTTGCCCTCTTTATCGCACATTCACCAAAACGAACGAGTAGAAACCGAATGAACAAACACCCAAAATAAAGGCTTAACCTTGGACTTCACAAGCTCAACCGGCACTTCAACCTCAAAGAGGCGGCGAAAAGGGGGTTGGGAGGAAATCAAGGGGAGGCGACGACGGGCTAAACTTGGTGGACTTAATCAGTCGTTGGCTTGTCGCTTCCATATCTGAATTTATTTAAGTTCTGACCACATCATGTGCATCAGAGGGAAATCACACTCGAAAATATTATTGATAAATATATGATAATATATATAATCAAGTCTTACAACCCCACAAATATTCATCCCACTTTTGGTTAATCTAATATAAATATCCACATCCTTTAAACTTTTTTCATTTGAAAAAATTCATTGTAAATGAAGCTTAATTAATCACATTTATTTGCTGTGCACTTTTATCAGTTCAATGGAAACTGGGGAGGAGATATTGTGGGAATCGTGGGGATTGCACTCTTTTGAATCGTGCATGGCACTACCAGCACACAGATACACACCCATACATACGTTGGCCCGGACAAGAACTCACACACACACTCTCCGCAATCAGAGTCAAATGATTCAAATGACTAATTCAAAGGCAGCGCACAAGTTTATTCGATAACAGTAAACACATTACTTTTAAGTGCAAGAAAAAAACCATATGTCTGGATGAAAAATCTTTTGCCATATGTCATCTGTTTTTCAACAAGAAAATCGAAGATATCACCAATTCTGACTAACTGAAGGCAAATTCAGTGCCAGAGGAAAGCTTAACTTTAAATTTATTATTTATTTTATCTATTATTTATTAATATTTAACGTACCATTTTTTAATAATTTTAAAAGTCGAATTATACATATTATTATTTATAAATATAATTTTTTAACAATTTCAATTATTTGCCTTTTTATTTATTTATATAACAGTTATATTTAAACAAAAATTTGTATAAAGTCCCTAGTTTTAGTTTTTTTTTTTTTTCAAAATTATTGTTACCGAAAACTTGTCGATTAAGTACTCTGATAAAAAAAGGTTACATGTATAGTAATTAATCATATTTTCCCAGACATTACAAATTAACAATAAAAAATAAAAATGGAAAAATCAAGATTTTTCTGTGAATTTTAGGCATCCCAAAACCGGTAATTCCCAATTCAATTAAACATCAGCTGATTGCAAACATTTTTAATCTTTGCAAGCTGTTCGCTCTCTCTCTCTCTGTCTTAGTGTCTCGCTTTTGTGAACTTTATCTTGACGTTTGGCATTTGTCACTTCATTTCGATTTTTATGAATTTCTTGTACGAAAAAGAAAGAAAAATAAAAAAAAGTGGCTAACCTTTTATCGCAATAAAAAATTTATTCAAAAATCTTTGCATACACACACCCACACTGAGCTTATTTAATTATACACGCAATAAAGAGAGGGCATAGGAAAAGTGAAAATAAAACAGAGAAAAGAAGGAGCAAAGGAAAGAGGAACTACGGCGGAACCACAATAAAGAGAGGTTAAATAAATTTGATTTAAAACAAAAACCAGACATTGAACTTTTGGATGGCGAATTCGTGTGTGTGTAGGCGAAGAAGCAATGCGAAAGAGCACAAAGCAAACGGTCTGAAGGCGGCACACAATGTTATTAATTCGTGCGGGGATACCAAAATCTAAATCTAATTTAATATTTTTTATTTTATTTTGTTTTATTTACTTTTTGCTGTCGGCTTCTTGGCTGCGTCTCGGTCTCCGTCGTTCGCCTTCTTCTTCTCGTTTAGCGGCGTCTGCTGCTTCTTCACTGTTTTGTAGACACGCACACAGGCCCACCGGCTAGCACGCACAAATACACTCTCACACACACGTACAGGAGCTTTCGGCTGTTTACAAACTTTTGCGACGTTTTCAAGTGCGACGCTGGCAGCGAAGACGGCAGAGACGCTGGCTTTAACTATTCTCCTCTGCGTTTCCTATCGCTGTTCGTTGGTCGTTTGTCGGTTTTTTTTGCAACCGCTTTAATAACTTTCTATTGCTATTTTTATATATTTTTATGCACACGCACACTATTGAGAGGTAGACACGTACGATAATATTTCACTCGCTCTCTTTTCTCTCTCTATAATTTACAATTTCTTCTATAATTTATTTCTTTTTTGTTTCGTTCGTCAGCTTTAAGCTTACACACACACACGCACAGGAAACACACGCAAAACGAGCCAGAAGTGACGGTAACTACAGTTATGGTTGTTGTTATTGCTATTATTTTGTTGTTGTTGCGAGAGCAGCTGATCTCAAAACGGGAGGAACAGTGGGAAGAGAGAGAGTAGTCTTAACTTCGCGCTCTTCGAACTAACCGCGACAAAAATTAAAATCAAACTGTGAATGTGAAGCTAGCTGAAAACGGAAATCAAACAACGCGACGCCGACGGCGACGTCGGCAGAACCAGCGCCTGCGCAAAGTAATAGCCGCTCTCACTCTCTCCATCATTCCCAACATGTTTGAATGAATGAACGAGGCTGGAATGCGGGAAGAGCGAAGAGAGCGGCATGCCAAATAGTTGTAGAAAAGCGCCGGCAAAACGGAACTCGGCGCTCTCGGCCGCTCTCTATCTCTCTTACACCCACACCCTTAGTTTGCTGGAAAATTGTATTTCGTATGCGGCGGGGGTGTAATTTCCCCAAAAAATACCCGCAAAAGACGCTGGGAGAGAGAGAGCCCGTGCCAATGGCAGAGAGTCAATAAGAAGAGAGAACGAGAGCGACTGCTGTTGACGTCAACGTCTGAGTCAACGCTTCTGCTTCTGCCGCCGCCTCTGCCGACGTCGCAAAGCGCCACCACCCAAAAAAAGGCGAGAAGAAGAAGAACGAAACACAAAAATTCGCACAGTGGAGCAGAAATTAAGCTTGTGGCAAAAATATATTACTTCATTCATCATTTTGGCGACATGCTTTCCTCTCGCATTCGCTTCGCCAATGTTTGCAGCCTCTTTTTTTCTTTGGTCCGCTTACTTCGGTTTGCAAAATACAGTGGAGGCTCGAAAATATTATGAGTTTTCTAGTTTAATAAACTTGTATTATTTTTAACAAAACGTCCGTTTCTAGGAACTGTTGTTGGTTTAAATATCAAGCAAGATTTTCTAGAGATTGTAGACCCATAACAAACACACTATTGGACACCAATTTAATATTATAATGCAAACTACTGAAAATATATGTACATACATATGCATGTATATATTCTATTTCACACTTTAGAGGGATCCCTGTATTTCTAATTTGGCAAACTGCTCGTGCACGTAATTTTTTAACAAGTGGTTATTTTTTACTCTGTCGGGAGCGTGAGAATCAAATTTGAGCGTTGTCGGCGCCACTGTCTTTTAGTCGCTCCCAGAATTTCCATCGCTCCCCCAAAAGTGACCAGCTGATGAGCGGGTTCTATAATTTCAATAGCCTTCTCTTCTCACATCACTCTTTTTATTTGGCGGCTTTTGAACTGATTTTTGTTTTGTTTGCCTCTCGTAAAAATAAATCGTAAAGCGGAGAAACACAAGCGATGAGTGAAAAACTATTAAATTGGCACCACAAGTATAAAAAAAACATTAAAATCATCTGCCACCTGTCCGCCTAGAATCATTTTTTTTTATTATTTGTAATGGAAGTTGACTTCTAAAAGATAAATTAATGAGATAGAGTTAATAAATGGATTCTATTACTAATCTCTATCAGAGAGCATTATAATTTTTACCACGAAAAATTATCTAAGAATTCTTTCTACTGAAACTATTAACTTTTTTTATACTTTTTAATTTTTAAGGTCAAATTAATTACTATTAATATTAATAGAATAAAGCTGAATACATATTTTTATATTCAGTTGTTGAAAAGATATGTATACAATGTTTTGCTTTTAGATTTTGTCTTATGAAGCTTTTTCTCTATGTGAAGTTTTGGATAACCCACTTTTGTAATAGTGAGAAATTAAAAATTTGTTGTTTTGTTTTGCCATAGCTTCTCTCTCACGA
The DNA here is from genome assembly GCA_018904565.1 of Drosophila tsacasi. Classification (NCBI taxonomy): domain Eukaryota; kingdom Metazoa; phylum Arthropoda; class Insecta; order Diptera; family Drosophilidae; genus Drosophila; species Drosophila tsacasi. The sequence goes on along the minus strand of JAEIHY010020049.1, from coordinate 1,317 downwards.
AGTTAAGAGAAAAACCAGTTTTTAGATTTTGTAAGGCGATTGTTTATATTCGGAATTGCCCATAACGCGATTCCAATGAATCTTTGACATCTCGAGAATGCTTCTACTGATTGATTGACAATTTGTTAATTGATTGAAGAACGCGGGGCGGAAAAGAGCGGGAGGAATACCCAAGAGACGTAATTACCAGAGCCCAACTACATACTATTCTATGCCATATTTATCATAATTCTAGGCTGAGTACTGTAGATTTTATGGAGTAAAAGGTCGACAATGGAGAAATAAAATTTGGATATCTTTTAAAAACCCCAATTGTGCTTTATTTTCTTACAATGAAATTTTACCATGTATGCGTATAAAATACAACAAAGCAAACAACTTGGGATAAAGAAATGCAAAAATACCGCTATGAGACAAAGGAAACGAGTTAAAGAAAGCAATTTCAATGGAGCAATAGCAATTTGATGGCTTACATTTTATTCGCGTTAGGGAAAGGGGATGGCAAGGGCGTGGAAGTGGGAGTGGAGGAGGGTGCTGCGAGTATCAGCTGATAAAAAACAAAATGCGTTGGCAAAAAAAAAAGAAAATCTTGTATGTGGGTTAAGAGGAGAAGAGTGGCACAAGGAGGATGAGGGAACAGCCATGATAATAGCAAAACAAACGAAACAGAGAGAGAAACAATATTATAGAAAGAGATGGCGACAGCCGGGGGGAATTTTCAATTGAAAACGAACGCGTATAAATGCGCCCATATGGAAAAGGCACACACACGCACACACATATGGGGAAAATTGCGACTTTGCCTGCCTTTTTATCGGCTTGCGGCATCTCTTCGCCTCCTCCTCCACCACCACCTTCTCCTTCCTTTCTTTTTCCTCATCTTTCTCTCCTGCATTTTCATGCTGGTCTACGTCTCGCAGTCGACGTCAACGCTGCCGCAGCGGGGTGTGAATGCGGCAAAAAAAAAAAACTCACACACACTATCATACAATATGTACACTTGCGGTCAAAATAATCTTGATCATAAACAAAAATATTTCTAATCATAAGTTTATTTTAAATATCAACAAATTTAATTAATATGCGTTTCCATTTTAAATTTTAATCAATTAAATTTTCCCACCAAAACAAATAGATATATCGATTCGATATTATCGAACTTATAAGAAACAATGTACCTACCAAATCTTTTATTTTCAGTGCTATTATGGTGGCCTCAGCTGTATATATTAAATACATTATCAGCGGCGTCGCGATTACAGTAATAGGAGCGACGCCGGCTGAGGCACCCTCCTCCTGACTATCTCTCTCACTCTC
>JAEIHY010020048.1:0-40667 GCA_018904565.1 Drosophila tsacasi | reverse complement strand
TGGGGTCCCAGCTGGACCTGGACCTCCTCCTTCTGAACTTTAGCCTTCCTGGGTGCCATTATGTGGGATCTGCTCGACGATAAGCAACAATTTCTTGAACCAGATACGAAAAAAGAAGGATTAGTTTATTTGTTAATATTGTTAATTAATGATTTTAGTTAATGAAATTACTTTATTTGTAATATTTGTAGAGACAAAAATATTTCCAACTCTTGTCCTGCTTAGAACTAGAAAATCGATATCATCATATGTCAAAAAAACATCGATGATTTGGAAAATTCGAAAAACATCGATTTTGGTGGACATTTTTTTCGCCAAAAACATCGAAGTTTGTGACTTTTCGTAAACATCGATGTTGGCATCGATGTTGGCATCGATGTTTTTCCCCCTCTAACCTCTATTGCCATCTCTAATACTTAACAATTATTATTTACTTCGTGTTAAACTCAATTTTAACGCAAAATGTCCGAACGAAAAGTGCTAAACGTAAGTATAAGTATATGTATATATAAATATATATGGACAAGCTTGAGTTTCACCGCTAAACCCAACCAAACCTTTGCAGAAATACTATCCCCCGGACTTCGATCCGTCGAAGATTCCGCGCATGAAACTGGCCAAAAACCGGCAGTACACTGTGCGACTGATGGCTCCGTTTAACATGCGCTGCAAGACCTGCGGCGAGTACATATACAAGGGCAAGAAGTTTAATGCCCGCAAGGAAGACGTGGAGAACGAGACGTACCTCGGAATCCGCATCTACAGATTCTACATCAAGTGCACACGCTGCCTGCAGGAGATCTCGTTTAAGACGGACCCGCAGAACACTGACTACGAGATCGAGGCGGGCGCTACCAGGAACTTTATGGCCCTTAAGCTGGCCGAAGAGCAGGCGCGGCGGGAGGAGCAAGAGCTGCGCGACGAGGAGGCCAACAACCCGATGAAGCTTCTAGAGAACCGCACACAGCAGTCGCGCAACGAGATCGAGATGCTCGAAAGCCTGGAAGAGCTGCGCGACCTGAACCGCCGCCAGCAGACGGTGGACTATACGACCATGCTGCAGCAGTACAACACGGGTGAGACGGAGCGAGAGCGGGAGGAGCGGGAGGAGCGCGAAGACGAGGAGTTTATTAAGTAAGTGTGGCTTTCTGTTCATCTTTTCCCCGAAGTACTAAAAGGATTTATTTTAGATCGGTGAACTTTAAGAACAAATCAGAGGGCGGATCTCGTGTTGTGGCTGAGGAAATTATTGAAGAGATAAAAGAGGAAAAGGAGGAGGTGGTGGGATTGCCTGCCCCACCGGCAGCTAAGCAGGCCAAGTCGAGCGCACTAAGTTTTTCCGTTGCAAATTCATCCAGCAAAGCATCTGCCACGCAGCAGCCCCTGGTTAAAAGAAAGACGCCCTTAGTGCTGGTCAAACCAAAGGCAGCAGTAGTGACTCCCAGGCAATCCAATCCACCAACGGCGACAGCAACAGCAACAGCTGGCCAGGCTGACAGTAAAGCCACAAATCCCCCACCGGCAGCGCCAGCTGGTCTGTCCCTTCTGGCTGCCTACAGTGACAGCTCCGAGGACTCCAACTGACCAAGCATTTACATAAAGTATTTTGCATGTAATAAAATTAAACTAAAAGTAGTCAGAACTTTAACTAAGCAGTGTTTTAATGTATTTACGAATATACTATACTTTAGTCACATTTCTTTGCAAGGGGCTGGTTTTTGATTATAGAAATCTATTTAAATTTGAAACAATTGAACTGCTGTCTAAGCAAAATTATGTTGAATGGTTTTCCCCATCTCAACTTATGGTTTTTAGACATTTTTAAACTTTTACTAATCGCATAGGAAAATAAAACCACAGATATTTAGTTTATTTGTTGGAATAATGCATTTTATTTATTATTTTTAACCTTCGTTTCAATTTATAGATTTTGTCAAGGCCAATCGAAAGGCAAACGCAATTCATGTTCAACCAAAGAGTAAATTACAAGCAAACAAATTATAATCTGCAAAATATCCATTAACTTTACACACACTTCTCACACTCCTTTGGAGATGACAAATTCCTATGGTCTCCAGAGTGCTCCTTGGCTTACAAAACTAGATACGAACTATTTTTAAGTCCTAATGTTAAATATGTACAGAGGTGAATATGGGTTACGCCTTAAACTCGGGTGTAATTGGAAATAATAAATAATATCACAAGCGAAACGAAAAGTATAAATACGCGCTACGGGATTATCATATATTAGGCATTCCAGAAAGTTAATTAATTTCATAAATTACGAAGACACTGGTATGTTTCTCTCTAGCTGTCCTACTTCTCACTTTCTCTCTTAGCAAAAAGGCATCAATAAGGCCGCCTGCTCTGTCTACAAATTATAATTACGAGTTAAACAGTCTTTGTTCGTTTTGGGTGGCGGGTTGCGGGCGGGGCTGCGGGTGGGTCAGCCGCCAGTTTTTTTTTGGTATAAGATCCATCTCCTCATGCTCATCCTGCGCATTTGGTTTTAGCTTCTTAGCTTCTTAGATGTCCACCGTGGTGGTAGCGTTGTAGATGCTGCCTGCGCTGGCCGCTCCAGCAGCACCGCACTTGCGGGGCGTCGCTGCTCCCACCTCATTAAACCCGATACCTCCGACCCCGCCACCGTCGTAGTTGGGATTGTTATTCTGCAGAAAATGCTGCTGCTCGGGCGCCGCATGATTTAGCTCGTACAACTCGTCGTACACGGAGATGCCGAGAGCACTTGTGGGAGGGTACAGCAGGTTGTTCAATTCCTCCTCCTCCTCGTCGTCCGTGTGAGTCTTGTGCTTCGGCATTGCCACCCCAAAGTCCTCCAGGCTGCGCTTGACTGCCGCATCGGAGCCGGTGCCCGAGTCCTTGCTGGACAGATGATCCTGCTGGGCCTCGAGGTCCGCCTGCTGCAGGTAGCTGAGTGTCAGACCCTGCTCCAGGCAGCGCTGCTCGTAGGATGGCGTCGTGGTCACAATAAGGCGACTGTGCGCCGCCTGGCTATTGTCCAAATCCGCGAGACTGCGCGGTCGCAACTGTCCCTGCTGCAGCTGTGTGGCGATGCCGTCGAGCACAAGCTGCGACTGGTGTGGCCTCAGCTGAGTGCGATTCAGCGTGGTCAGCTGTGTCTGATCCTTGTCCAGCGTCGAGTGCAGACTGGCCTGGGTGCGGGCCGCCAGCCGTTCGGCAGCCAGGCTCATGCGAAGCTTCCGCTTCTGGTAGCGCAGCGTGCACCAGATGATGCAGCAATCAACTACGATGCAGATTACGGTCAGCACGATGATGCCGATTAGCAGGACGTCCCAGTTGAGATTCTCCTTGACCACCACCAGCTCCAGCTGGAGCGTAAAGGTGCGCGTGTTGTCCGTAATCTCGCAGCGATAGTGGCCGGCATCGTTGGACTGAGCATCGAGAATCACCAGCAGTTCCTTGTTACCCGAAAAGTAATAGCGATCCCCATCGGGCGTCGTCGGCGAGTTGTGTATGGGCTTGTTTTCCTTGAACCACTCGCGATGCAGATGCTCCTGCTCGAGATCGGCATTCACCGAGTCGCTGATACACTTGAGCACACTGCTGCGACCCACTACGACCTCCTGATGCACCAAAGGAATGCTGGGCTGGGGCTTGTCTGTTGATATATGAAAATGTGGAGCCTTAGTAGGAGTTACAGAGAAAAGTATTGACCTAACTCACCATTCACCACCAGAGTGGCGTTGACCTTTATCTCGCCGGCAGCGCTCAGCGCTGTGCACGTGTATATGCCCGAATCGCTGGGCTTGGCATTTGTGATCAGAAAAGCGTTCTCCTCACGCATCACCTGCAGACGTCGCTCGGTGGCCGCCGGAAACTCGCTGCCGCCAAACTTCTGCAGAGCTATCTCCGGCGTGGGATCGCCGCTGGCCGAGCACACCAGCCGGGCCGTCTCGCCAGCGTCCAGGGTGAGGTTGGAGGGCACTTGCAGAAAGGTGGGATGAACTGAAAGACAGAGGAATCCGTGTGAGAATGGTTTGCAATCAAGAGCTAGACAAGACAGTACTCACTTCCTATGGATATCTTGAACTTTTGGGCATAGGTGGTACCAAAGGCATTCGATACCACGCACTGGTAGCGTCCAGCGCTCTCGTAGCTCACATTAGTCAGCCTTAAGTACCCATAGATGGAGGTCTGATTCGTGCTTGGATCGTGGTGGATCTGGGTCTCTGTGCTCGAGCCGTCGTGCTGTGCCGCTGGTCGCTCTTGGACATGCTGGTTGTCGTGGCGCCACTTGATCTTCAGCTCATCCGCAGCGGCCAGGGAAGCGGCAGTCGGTGAGCTGGCAATGCACTCCAGAGTGATGTTGGCTCCATTCACAGCGAGCATGTTGTCTGGTTCCTGCTCCAGCTTCGGCTTGGGAGAGTCCACTGATAATTAAAATAAATATAATTATTTAAACTGCAAAATATAAGTATTTCATAAGCTTACCGCACACCAACTCCGAGCCGCTTAGTGTCCTGAGGTGGCGGTCCAACAGATGCTCCGGATAGCCACAGACCACGTGCTCTGCCTGCTGGGGGAAGCGACTCTTTAGCCACTGCTGGAACCAGACCAGGTCGCAGTCGCAAATAAAATTCAGCGACTTGAAGACGAACTTGTTGAGCCGCTGCATGTGCTCGAAAGCATTGGGCTGGATGCTGGCCAGTGCATTGGAGCCAAGGTTGAGCGTCTCCAGGTTGTTCAGGCCGCTCATCGACTTTCCGCTGATCTGCTTCAGATTATTGCCGTGCAAGTCGAGACGTCGCAGCTTGCGCAGAGCCTTGAACGGCGCCGCCGCACTCTGATCCTCGATGATCCAGGACAGACGATTGCGCCGCAGGTTCAGCTCCTCCAGATTCTTGACACAATCGAAGCTGTTCTCCTGCAGATACTGCAGCCGATTGTGCGCCAAATTGAGTGTCTTAAGGCGGTGCAAGCAATCCAAATGCTGGGGCTTGAACTCGCTGATGGCGTTATGCGAGAGATCCAGCACCTCCAACGATTGGGTGAACTCCCAGGTATCCAGCTCGATGCGGGATATGGCGTTCATAGACAGGTTGAGATGACGCAGCTTGGTCAGGTTGAACAGACCCTGACGGGACAGTGAACCGATTTGGTTCATGGCTAAATCAATGATCTCAATGCCGTGCATCACATGAAAGACACCATCCTGCAGTCCTCGAATTTTGTTAGATTTCAATTGAAGGTTTTTAAGCGCCAGCAGGCCACGGAACGTGGACCAATTGATCTCCAGATGGTTGTAGTTGAGAGCTCTGCAAGGGAATGGTGGGTATTTAGAACAGGGAGGTTTTACTAACTTTATAGTATAAACTTACAGCTTCTTGAGACGGTTCAAGGTCCTAAAAACCCCCATGGGCAGACTGCTCAGACGATTGTTATTCAACTCCAGATCAGTGAGATTTTTCAAGTCCTCAAACGAATTCTCATGCACATTGGCTATCTCATTGAAGCTCAATATCCTTGAAAGAGTAATTTAGAAGGCTCTTGTTACAATATGCTCATATAAGAGGGTAATTAATACAACTTACAAGTGAACCAAACTGTTGGGCTTGGGAAAGGAGTTTGCCTCGATGCTGTGTATCTGATTCCTGGACAGATCCAGAGTCCTTAGTGCTGGCAGCACTGCCAGAGCCTCACTGGAGATTATGCTAATGTGATTGTTGGCCAAGACCAAGTGTTTCAAGCCAATGAGGCCTGTGAACTTGGGTATGGCCTCCAGTAAATTCCGCTTCAGGGTGCTAAAAAAAACAAATGAATAAGAATTTAATTTTAAAAAGAATATATATTATTAATATACTCCACTTACAGCTTAGTCAAGTTGGACAGATTGCGTATCTCCAGGACGGTCGTGTCATTCAATTTGTTGTTAGCCAGATGTCTGTCGAAAAGATAACATTCAATTAATTGCATTCCGAAAATCCCTGGCCGAACAATTGCATCGTAATTATGCCACAATTATCGATGCCCAACTACTGATAGCACAACGACAACAACAAACGGCGTATGCATAATTTCGCCATGCATTAAATTGATTAAAAAGCTCCACCAAGATTAAATCGCAACCCTCCAAAACTAAACAAAACAAAAGGAACACAAAAAAAAGGCCAAAATTGAGGGCAAATGTCGAAATCGAGGGTTGTGCGCCGCACTGCAATTTATTCTATATTCGCAGCTTATCTGCGTGGGGTTGTTGCTTGCCATTTCATCCCTCTTGCAATGAATTTATGGTTTGAAATAACGTCGAACTTGTCAAACGCCACCGTTAAGACCCTTATGCTAGATATGAATCTAAATGAATAATTCGGTTTAAGAAATAAATGGTTTAATGAGAGTATATCAACCACTTTTCTTCCCCTTATTGAAGGAATAAAATATGTAAAGAACTAAGCAAAAATATTTAAGATCTTCAAATTCATTAAAAATTAGATTAGTTTTATAGAGCAGACTCCTGGACGCAATTGATTTTAGATCTTCAGCCTCATATTATTTAATTGTGGAATCTTATTACTCCTTTATTACTAAGTATTAACATTTTACCAATTAGGAGAGAGAGCTCATGACTATCAGAAGAAATTTATTTAGTAAAATATCCCCTTCTCTAGTTTAAGATGAAATCGTACAAATATTTTCCTTGTCTTATGTTAATTCAGTATCTTATTTATCCAGTTATGACCTAAAACTTTCTTCCCTATCCCTAAGCTCTGTATATTAATAACACTCCAGAGTTACTTACAGAGTTTGCACATAGCCAGGCAGCACAGGCACCCGCTCCAGATGCAGTTTGTCGCAGTCGAAGAGGACGGCCAGGCACTTGCAGTCTTTGGGACAGTCTATGTTGTGCTTGTTGCTCGCCTTCGCCGCTGCTGCAGCTGCGGCCAGGGCCTTCTCCGCCTGCTCATACTGTCCGCCATCGTCGGCCACAAATCCATTTGAGTCCAGCGATCCCGACGACGACGAGGAGGATGAAAGTCCCGACGGAGGATGCGAAGCGGATACCACAGGGTAGTGTAACGCAGCCATATCCTCCTCATCTACATCCGCATCGGAGTCGTCTTCGCTAAGGGCGAGGAAGTGCTGCCTGGCATTGGGAAAGCTCCGGTGACCAGTGCCACCTCCGCCCGATCCCGAAGCAGCTCCTCCCACTCCATTCCTGGTCAGCATCGCGAAAAGTTGCTGCTGCGGCAGCTGTTGGTTGTAGGACGCACCGCCGGACTTGAGGAAGGCGCTCAGGGGGGATCCTCCAGTGGCTGCTCCGCCGCTCGATGACGACGATGACGGCGACTGGGCGGCGCTTTGACAAATTGTGGCCGCTGTTATCAGCAGCATGTACGTAATTAGCAGCAGTTTATTGATTTTATTGAAATCATTGGTTGTAGTTTTGTAATTGCAATCGTTATCGTTGTTTTTGCATCGTCGCCGCCGGCGTCGCCATGACATTAAAAACCTGCCATTGGCATCGATCGGTACTGCGTCGTCGCTGCTGCTATTACTTAGTATTTCCATGCTGCTGCATATTCGATGACTTCTGCTGCTGCTATTATTATCATTGTTCTGCGGCTGCTCTCTCGGTTGCCCGCCCTTTATGGCAGAAACGTGCATTTTGCGGGTTTTTCTGTTTTAAATTCGTTGATTTCGAAGCGATCGGCATTTGCATTAAGAAACCGCGCGCCGTTATTCCAGCAAATGTCACTCAGAGTCGTCCAGTGTTGGAAAGCAGCATCCGACAGCAGTGCTTGACGCTACGACAACCGCCTGCATGATGAAGGCTGAAGAAGGGAAGAAAGGGAGAATGCACACGATCAGATTTTGTTATTAATTTCTTTCTAGGGATATTTGAAGCTTTTGGCAATTAATTAAATGATCAATTAAATAAGCAAAATAAAATACAATATTCGACGCTTGTTATAATCCTTTTGATTAATTGGAATAAGAAGAACACTCATTTATAATCGCAATTATTAGATACGTTCCGCACGAAAAGACCTCAAAAGTATATATTTATTTTGCATGCTTTATAAATAAACAATAATTGTGCAGAAAGTGCCAGTGGTGGTGTCTCTGGCCAAGCACAGAATTTATACTCATTAAATTAAAATACGACCGGATGTTTTGTGCGAAAAAAAATCGCGCAGAGCCAACGATTTTATAATGCAAACAAAACAAAACCGAGTACCGCTGCTGCTGCTGCTGGTTGCAAAAACATCATCATCACGGTGACGACGACGACGTCGACGAGAAGGCCCCCAAGCATTCGTATTTCAGAATTCAGAATTAAAAAAGCAGAAAACAGACGTAATGTCTTCATCATCATCCCGCTCGCTCCAGAATTGTGCAGCGTGTGCAGCTTTCATTTCGAATTATTTTGCTTAATCCGGTGACAGTGCGAGGCAGAGATAGATAATGAACTGGGATGCTGCGTAGCAGTTTTTTGGCTCGCTCGCTATCACCTTTTTTTCGCTGGCCCCCGGATGCCAAACTGGAGCTGGAGGAGGACTAGGAGGAGAGCACTTTCCCAGGCCGCGCAGAGACACCCACAAAAAAGGGCAGCGCTGCCAGCGACCAAGCGGTTAGCAACGAATTAAAGAAAAATACTTAGCAATTACCGCAGCTCTTGGCAGACTTGGCATATACAATATGGCATGGCACACAGGACGTATATAGACCGGCTACTAAAAATGGTCTGGCTCACACACACAGACAACACACATATTGCCGCGCAGAGACGCGTAGAAATGCCCAGACAACCAAATTTAGTAACACGCAAACGGAGGCAACACAAAAAATAAAAGAAAAGAGGAAAAGGCGAACCGAGGCGTAATGAAATCAAATAAAAAGAGCAGCAGCTAGCTAGATTTTCTTCAAAGAGTTTTCTCCATGTCTGCCTCTGCCACGGTGCCGCCGCTTCTCGCCCTGTCTATATATAGTAAGGCGAGTTAACCGAGCGGGGAAGTTGGCCAGGAAAACCTCAAGTGTCCGAGCTGAAGAGGCTCTGATTAGTGGCAGTCGAAGCGACAAGACCTGGCCCCAATTCCGTAGGGAAGTTCCTATCTGTATCTGTATCTGGAGACTGTCGCACGTTTCCCGCTCTACATTTAGTGACTCTCCACAATTATCTAATCAATAGGTTTGCACTGTCTTCGATTGCGGTATCTACAGAGGGAAATGTCCAAACTTGTTGACATATAGTTTGGGGTAAACATTGGGCCTGTCCCAGAGAAGAAAGGTATATCTAAGAGCTGGAAGGGGGGAAATAATCAGAAGGGTTTACCATCGACTAATCAAAATGTTTGAGGACAGGAAATTGGCCATTCAAAAAATGTGCAAAGAAAATAATATTGACTTATCAAAGGTAGATAGTGCAAAATCAAGTTTCCTTAGCCTAATCTATGCAAATCCTAAGCTTAATCAATAGATTGTTTCATTATAATCCCTCAGAGACTCTTGAAAGGAATTCGGGGGTCTTTGGAATATTTTTATAAACCCAAATCTGCATAAGCTTGCCAAAAAGGCGAAGTTGAAGCCTGCAGGGCCTATCGATCATCATCGGAGGGGAAACAAAAACGACCGATTTCGCACCTATCGATCAGGCACTTTGATGAAGGCCGAACACACATCCTAAGTTTGATGCGGGCCATTAAATCATTATCTGGGGGCTATCTTCCGATCTGCGGATCAATTTTCACACACCAATCAGCAGTGAGCTGCTAATTTCCTCTGTCCACCGATCTGCCACCATTTTGAATCGATTTGCATGCATAATCATCGGCTAATTCGCATATTGATAAGCCAGCCAGCCCGGGTTCTGTAAAGGTAAGTAAGTAGTCGGGGGAATTCGAGGGAAAAACCCACGCGGACCGAAAACATCTCTTGAGGGGGCTTTCACTCTGGACTCATTTTCGGACAGCTAACAGACAACAGCAGTATTTACGACCAAAATGCAGATTTCTTGCCTTGCTTCGTGTTTAATATTTTTTAGGTTTCAGTTTGTTTTTGTGTTTTTCTGTGGTCCGTCCGCCGTCCGTTGTCAACTCCCTCACAATTTATTAGATAACGCATGGCCGCGGGTATTGTCTTCTTATAAAAACGACAAAATGTCGACGCTGTCGCCTGTCCGCTGCCTGATGATGATATGATAATACACCCATTGATATATACAATGGTCCCCAGTGCCAGCCACACATATGTTTATGCTACATACATAGAGATATATACATATGTACAGATATGTATAGAGTATAGTGAGTATCCCCACATATTCATGATCAACGTGTGTACGAATGTATCTTCCGATGATCATTTTTCATGTGGGGAGTAGTGGCGTGGAGAGACGGAGATACAGATGGGGTGGGAGATGGAAATAGAGGCCATCGGCAATCGGTTTTCGTTGTTTATATAATTATCGTATCTATCGTATGCATTCGGGTATAGATTTTCCTTCCTCTTCTCTTTTTGTTTTAGCATTCTACTTCACTAAATGCCGTGGCTGCATTTTTATTTGACTTAATTTTTAGTGGCTTGCCCCGTTGCTCGACCGTCGCTTTGGATTTTAACATTTAAATTGGTAATTTGGTATTGCCTTTTCAAGTCGATTTGTTATTGTTGCTGCTATCTCTGTAGCTGTTGTTGTTATTGTTGTCGCCCCCTCATATCTGTCATTGTTTTTATTTTTTGTGTCTCTTCGAAAGCGTTTTCGTTCGCCCAAATGGCTTTTCTGTCTTGTCTTTGGTTTTATTTTTTCTTTTCCCTCGATTTGTGTTGTTTATTACCTTTGCCAAACGAATAAAAATATACTATACACAATATTTTTGTGAATAAGCTGACTGTTGCATTTTGTTCAAGTGTTTTTTTCTCGCTGTCTCCTCGTTGGCGAAGAAAAAATCGAGTCAAAAGGCAAAAAACAACCGCAGCAGCTTTGGCGCGGCAGTGGGCGGCGGTCGGAAAAATGGGGGGAAGGGAAAAGCACTGAGCGGGGAGTGGGTGGCAGTCTGGGGTGAGGTGGGGTCGCCGCCAAGCAGCTGCAATCCAAGCGCTGCGATGCTGCCAAAACCCGTGGCCACCGTGGAACTAAATGTGTTTATTTTCGGGATAATATTCTGATCAAAAATCTGGCTAGATATGGCAGAGAAATCGGAAATGTACTATATTTATAATAAGTTCTCTAGGTAGGAACATACCATATAAATTTTAGTTTTAAATTAGGAAATTGGGATATTTGTGGGCTGTACATATTATTAGGGTTTTGTGTGGAGGTATCAATTAATGCATACTCATGCCTTTTGAGCATCTTTCTAAAGTAAAACCATTTTGAATATTTTCTAACTTTAAAGACTAATTTAAAATGTATTAAAAGCGAAAAATTCTAACAGAATTTCATGTGGACTTTATAAGCTATCAAAAGTTTGCTTCAAAATGTATCATCTTATAAAAGATACATTTTGGGTCCCAAACTTTTATTAAATATTTTTTGTGCAACTTTTTTTTAAGAAATTACAAATCTTTTGCCATTTCTGATGCATTCCTTGTAAACTCTAGCAGTTTAAACGATAAATTCTTAATTTATGGATCTTATTTTATATATTATATTATTTTAAGAGATTAAACATCCTTTTATCAATAGAAGTTCAAGCTGTAAACATGTCAAGTGCAGGTTTCTAAATATCTTCATAAGCTTTTGAGCTCCACTGTGCGTACTGTGGATACTGTGGCTTTTTAGCCGCAAGACAAAAGCCAAGTGTGGATGCAGAAGCCAAAGCCAAAGCCCAAGTAAGAGGAATACAAAACGTTTGAAGCTGCGCTTTGTCGCGTGTTTGTTCGCAGTGGTTGTTGGTATCTTTGTATCTTAGTATCTTTTCAGCCAAGTTTTCCGCCGCAGCTGCTGTGTCTGCTGCTGCTGCAGTCGCTGTTGCTTTTGCTGTTGCTGTTGCTGTGGTGATGTGTGCAGCAGCAGAGGGAGCAGGCCAAACGTGCGTGGGCAGAGAACGGAAATCGCGTGCAGTCGGCGTCGCTGTTGACGTTGCTGGCAATTGTCGTAATGTGTTACGTCAAAGCGACCGCAAAGCCACGTTTATCTGTGTGTGTGTGTGTGTGTGTGGGCAACAATAACAGCAACAACAACGTAAAAGGTAAAAACGTCGCGCTGTCTGCGGCAACTAATTAGGTAACGTGCCAGCAGCGGCAGCAAACTAGAAACAACAACAAGAACGGTCGCGAGAACAACTCATGATAAGAGGCAGCGCAGTCGCCGCAACGCAAATAGCAACATAAATTTCGCACACACACACACACACACACACATATACTTAGTGGTGCGCGCGTGTGCGCTCGAATAAAATCCAATAAGAAACAAAATTGCCAGGCTGTCTGGCAATCCGTTGTTTTTGTTGCTCTTGTTTCTGCCTGCGCTCTCCCGCTGCTGCTGCTGTTGTTGCTTTTGCTGTATTTTTATTTTCGCTTCTTTCTTTGCAAAAATAAATTTAATTTTGTTGCCATTAATTTTCCACTCTAGATACGCGAGACGCACTCGTATTATTCAGCCTCTCAGCCCGGGCCCACACTAATTAAACAACTAAGAGTATACAGAGTTTATAATTGCAGACTTTTGTTCATTTGCAGGCCCGACTCCTAGAGTTCCAACAAATTAGTGCAATTTTCTGAATAATTCGAGCGAATTTTAGTGGCATTTGGGGACTTGGCTACACGAAATGTTGTTCTAGTGGAAAACTATTAGAAATATATGCAACAATAATCATGTACAGTTTTAAGGATCGCCATGAAAGTGTGTTCCCACTGACTGTAACGCATCGATTGTCTGCCTATCGATTAACATGTAAGCTAAGGCAGAAAACTAAGGTCTACCCTCTTTGTTAGCTTCACTGTACTTTTTCCATTTCTTTGCGGACTAATAACGGTTTATTAGGGCAGAGAGAGACAGACTGACTGGACAAAGAACTCAATCAAACAGTTTGGCCCCTTCTTGTGTGTGCTCCTCACTCATTTCACATTTTCAAGTTCAATTCTGCGCAATTAGCAAACATTTATTGGTATTATTATTGTTATTATTATTATTTTCTTATTGCTTTAGCCGGTTTCTACATTGTTGTTGCTTGTGCACTTGTCAGAGTGTGTGTGTATAATAAATTAACGTCTTTTTTATCGCTTCAATGATAAACCGTTTTGCTTGATTGGTCTAAGGCACATAAATAAAGAATAAATAAAGGGCAACGCAAATGCTTATGCTTATTGTTGTTGTTTCCATTGTTGTTGCCGCTCTCGGTATGTGATAAGAACGTAGCGTGTGATATCATATGCCAAATATTATATCCTAGACCCATATCTATTATATTTGGGGTGTGGTGGCCAGTCAGGTGAATGAATTATTCCTCGCAAGCCCACTAACCTTGATAATTATAGTCTAGAAAATGCATTAGAACGCATTTTTAACAGCATTTTCGGATGATTTAGTTTTCTTTCTAAGAAAAGTTGTTCTTACAAGTCTTAAAGGCAAATTCATACCTTTTTCTTTAAAAATCAAATGACGGAGATAAATTCTAAGGAGCTTAATCATTATTTTGCTTCTTTTCCTAGATTATTCGTAATCTTTAGAGGTGGGAAGAATAAATCATACTTCATTATCAAAGAACATTCCATATTAAATAACAAAAAATTTTAATTGTTCAAATTTTTGGCAAATTTGAAGAAATTTTAAAAGTCGGCAACAGTTTTTAAAAGTTTTTCACAATTTGTGCTCTCAACACGGCTCAAAAGAATCTGCGGTTGATGTTGATCAAGAATATGTATGGTTTATGGGGTAAAAAATGATTCATTCCGTTAAAAGCTTTTGACTAAAATTATAATACCAGGCAAGGACATAATGAAGCGAATTGTAAGTATGTACCAATTAAATCCCTCATTTTTATTAAGGTTTATATAATAGATCACCCTCAGAACCCAATATTTAGCTATTTTCACACTATTTAGCATTATTTTTTCCCCACAATCTTATCCTGCGGCTGCGACTGATTTCCCAGAAAAGCCTTTACGATGTACTCAACGGGGTGATATCACACCTGAGAGACCGAGTGACGGACTTGCACAATTTTACCCACCGCAGTCACACACAAACCCGGGCAGTCAGTCAGGCTTCCGAAATGTTCGGTTATCAGGCAGATGATGATAAACAAACTCACCCCTGCTGCTGATACCACAGTTTTCTTCGTTATTATTATTGTTTGTCAAACTCTAGAGGCCTCGCCAGACTAGCCAAGTACACGGTTCGTACGTATTCCAGATAGTGTCACGATGGCGGCACACTCAAGCCCAAAGCCCGATCTCTCACCTTGAACCAAAACGGTAACATGTAATCCCCAGACTTAAGCTGCTCGTATATTCGAGTATCTGAGTATCTCTCTGGGTATCAGATAAAAGCAGAAAGCCGCAGGAGGAGCAGCTCAAGCACACCGCATTCAAAATTAATCTCCAGCGGCAATAATTTCCGATTTCTTGTGCTCTCATGGAAATCCCAAGCATGTCAAATTGTATTCCGTTCGAGCAGCAGAACGAAAAAAATAAATATATAAGCGGGGCGAGAAAGAAGGAAAAATGCGCACATTTAGCCGACTGTCAAGGGATCTTAACGAAAAGAGAGAAAAACGCAGAAATAAACCGATCCTAAAGAACAGATCTTATACACAGCAGAAAAATAAAAACAAGGATGTAGTATCGATAAGATAACCGACTTTTAGATACTTTAATATTGGGATTTGTATTGGGGGAATTTCAGGTGCAATTAAACTGAATCAATATAAAAGTGGGTAAAGTTTTACACATCTTAAAGAAGTTGGGAAGATTAGATCGATATAAAACTTGGTATAGAGTTATATTTCGACTACTACAACAAGATGTGAAAGCAAAATAAGTAATAGTTTAGTTATAATTACTAGAAATCCACATGGTCTTAACATAACTTTAAAATTTCCATTATTAAAACCTTCAAGTTGGTGTTATCCTAATCCTAATCTCCAAGTTATACAGTACTCCTGCCTCAAGTGTGCCAGCCACGTAAGAAAAGGGGATTGAAAAGGCAAAATAATAAAGAACGCAGGGCTTTGGAGCTGTCAGTCGTCGCTGAGGTCCCAGAATGCGGCCTACGAAATACAATGAGCCAGCCAGGGCACAGCTTGGGCTTCAACTACAGCTTCAGCTTGAGATCGGGCCAAGTGAGAAAACCGAGCGCGACACCAACACCAAAAACCGGCTGTGGGAAGAAGAGGAGGGGGAGGAGGAGAAGGAGGATGAGGCCCGCGTCCTCCTCGGCCGCTCCCACACTCTCCTCCTGCAGTGCGGCCGCCATTGGGAATTGAATTGGATTTCCAGTCAACGTTGAAATTTCAGTTTGGGCTGCCTTCTCGAAGGTGTGAAGAAAAAATAAAAACACAAGAGCAGCGAGGAGAAGCGGGGCAGCAACAACAAAAGCGGCACAGCACGAAATTCTGAAAAACTCCAGGAACCGAAAAGCCAAAACGAAATCAACTGGAGATCTGCAGGGAGCAGAGCAGAGCCAGAGCATAGCAGAAAAACAACACAAAACTGGATTGGGCCTCGTTTTCCAAAGACGGAGCAGCGAGGCAGCCCCTGCAGAACTGGGCACAAAGAGGAAGAGATTCTGGGATTTCACTTGCATTGTTACTGGATATGATCGGTCAAATATATATATATATATCGGTGTGTATATATGGTACGGCTGTGTGCGTGTTAGAAGGGAGCATCTGTTTCTTGCAGCGAAGGTCTTTTGATTGGGATTCGTTTCGGGTTTTTTCCT
Source organism: Drosophila tsacasi (assembly GCA_018904565.1). Lineage (NCBI taxonomy): Eukaryota > Metazoa > Arthropoda > Insecta > Diptera > Drosophilidae > Drosophila > Drosophila tsacasi. The sequence goes on along the minus strand of JAEIHY010020048.1, from coordinate 24,805 downwards.
CAATTCTCTCTCGGGCAGATTGTGTTGCCCTTTTGTAGAGTTTTTGCCACTTTGGAAATTAGCAGGCTGTGTGCGTGTGAGCGCAGTGAATAGGTAATAATAGGACAAACACATCAATGACTGACTGACCCTAAATGCCCTACCATTGTAGTTAGAATATGACACTTTCCAAGGAATTATGGTTGCAGTCTTTTACAGAATCTGAATAGATGTCAAGAGAAGGTCAATAGTGAGTCTGAATGAATGAATAAAGTTAAATAGGCATTACAAAAAGGCAAAGAATACCATAATCTGAAGAGATAAGTTCTATAAGAGACAAAAGTCAACCTATGAATTGCACAAAAATACGAATAAAGGTATGTACAATATACCTGAAGCATTATTATTGTTAGGATTTTATTTAAAAGGATTATTTATTTACCAGAAATTAATGAAAAATGCAGAGAAATCTGTTAAATAGGATTATGTTAAGGATGATACTAAAAACGTTTAATATAGAGTGTCTCCTTTCTCCAACCCAGAAAATCTCCTTTGATCTTATCTTGGTAATCTTTTAAGAATGTCAATCGTACAGAATCAAATAAAGGCATATGTATATCCCATTTGAATATAGCCGAAAAAAACCCCTTTTCCAAAAATTGACATTGACATGTTTGGTACATGTTTCTGCTTTTCCTTTTCCCCCCTCTCCCTCCAGAAAATGATCACACAGTCGGGCCAAAACCCTTGAAGGAATCCCTAATCCAAAGTTACAGCTGTGCGCACGTAGCTGAGGCACACACACAAAACAGATAATTCCAGCATAGAATAGATCGGGACAGCGACAAAGATACTCCATACATACGTACACACATAATTCCGAGCAGCAAAACTATTCAACTTCGAACCGAATCTGATTTCTGAAACTGATTGTGTGTATGCGTTGTTGCCATCGTTGGCTGTTGTGGCTGTTGCTTTTGTGGTGTTCGGGGACGTCAGTTAAACGAAAGCCGACAAGAAGGTAAGCCCACGAGGAATCCTCCGCACTCCACACCACATGTGCACAGAGAAAAAAGAAGCCATTTGATGTAATATGTTAATACTGATGCTGATAGATCGATCCACTTTTGTAAGGAAATAATCAAAATAAAGTATGCACTGGAAGGGGAAGAGTCTCAAGGATCTAGTTAAACTGAAAATAAAGCTAAAATACCAATGAATTCAACACTTAAGATAGCTAATTTCTTTGAAACTTTGTATAAAATGTATTTCAGTTAGCTGAAGGCTCTTCAATTATAAGATCTCCGAGATTCCCCTATTGATCTGATATTTTTCCCTGTGCATCTCATGGTGTATGCCCCACACTCCTGCCACACACTTCAAGTCGCTCGCTTGGTCGTCGGCTTAAATTGGTTTTTATTGTTGTTGCACATGATGTCCATTGTTGGTGGTGTTGGCCCTCGACGTAGCTTCGTTTTGACCATATTTCTTGTCGGTGTTGTTGCTGCTGCTTTACCTTTCTTTGAAGTCGCATTTAATTCTTTGAGTTTCTTATTCTGTCCATTTTTTTCGTTTATTTTCTTCTTATTTTTTTTGTTGTTTTCATGGCAGACCTTTGAGGAGCGAAGACGACGACGACGATGGGCTGTCTGGCCGAGGTGTGAAGAAAAGAATTTTTCTGTGCAATAATCTTGATGCCTTTTTAAGATTTGTAGCTGCCGTGGAGCTTTGCTCCTTTTGGGACTGGGACTGGTACCGGGGGGGAACCTGCATACGTTATTCTTTCCTGGGTCTCTTTCTGTTCTTCTCGCGATTCGTTTCAGTTGAAAAATGGTTTGGGTTTAAGGAAATTTACGCCATAAAATGCTGAAATAATTGGATACACTCGCAGCCCCGGCATCTCTCCTCCGATCTCTCTTCCTGTACACTTCGAGTGCATTTCAAATTGCTAATGATGAGGAGCCGTAGCCGTAGCTGGAGCTGGAGCTGTAGCTTCCTCAGCTTTTGCCGACTCCATCATTGGGATTGGGAGATGCTTTCGTGAGACAAGCGACATGCCATGGTCAAGTCGGTATGGTTCGGTTCGCCATCTGCGGCAATTGCAGTTCCCAGTTCCCCAGGGCCAAGACCAACACCAAGACCAACACCGACACCAACCCATCCGAACCAAGCGCAAGAACCCCATTCCCATCCAGCCGAACCAGCGGAGCATTAAATGCATTTATTTATGAGACCACCTGATATAATCTACGGCTGAAATTGCGGCTCATATGCATATGATGCGGAGGTGATACTGAATTTAACCAGAATTCACACCTCGCTCTTGGCCAGAGCGTAGCTCCTTCTTATAACTAATATACATTATGGTCAGGTACATAATCTAGGCTCTGCATCCGTTTTGCCCTCTTTCTGGTGCTTAGCCTTAATGAGTTTTAATGAAACACTTTGGAAAAAGGCGAGCTTTAGGCAAGTTTTTATTAGATTGCTTATTGGAAGATTGGGGATTTCGTGGAAATAAAAAAAAAGAGTTTGGAATTATTTTAATATACATAGTTAAGTGGCAAGGAAAGGGGGTTTTTCTAAAGTCACTTCTCAGCAATACCAAACTTGTTTCTTACAAAATCTAAGCAAATATCAAACCTAAAATAGTGGAGAAAGAAATATGACCACATAATCTCGATATTGCTGTCTCTCTGGGGGCATGGGGCCATGGAACCTCAAACCATGGAGATGGGGGAAATTCCAGCTGCCGGCGCACTTATCGGGCCAAGTCGAATCTTACAGCTACAAATTGCATCAACGCCTGGTGTCCGATGGACAGCTTTGTGTGCCTGGTGTGTGCCCAATCGCGTCCTACCCCCGGGGACTGGTACTACTACTCCTCCTCTCGATTTTCGACGGCCCTTGTAACAGAAAGCCAGCCCGGTCAAAATGCAGGCAGCACGAACTAGTTGCACTAATCATAAAATCCCCCATCAATGTTAAAATGTATAAATGCAAAAATGGAAACGGCACGAACAACGGGCTGAGGCTGAGGCTGGGGCTGAGGCTGACGTTGACGCTGAGGAGCTCACGAATGTGGGCACAGAAACAGAACCTCATAACTAAATTGCATTAAGTGTAATTATAACTAATTAGAAAACAGAAAAGGCAGAAACTGCAAAAAATTGCAACAATTCGATAGCAGCAGCAACTGGGCGAGGAATAACTGGCACAAAGCGAAAACAATAAAAGAGTGCAAAAGCATTATTTTAGAAATGGCGGCTGCTGGAAAGTTATTAGAACCAATGGAAGCGATTACGATTCAGTGACTATTCCAAGCGAAATACTATGATACAATAAAAATCAAACGGCAAACAACGGACTGATGACTGGTATTGAGGAAATGATGACAATTGGTTGACTCAGCATGAGAATAGCTGGTGAATGGATAAAAGCTAAAAAACAATATAAATCGAGTGGATATCCGGAAGATTCTGGTGTTAGGCTAATCTCTACAGACTTGTGGGCGGTTTTTTTTTTTATTTAATTGGAGGGCAAAACCAGATGCTATAAAGAAAACAATTAAGCTTTTAATGGTCATTTGCATTATTTAAATGTTAGGTTTCCCAGTAATTCTATAAACTATTAGTTAGAACTTAACATTTTAATTAGTATTGAACATTTTAACCAGGGAAGCAAAAGATATCGAAATTTATGAATTAACAAAATTGTCAAGCACTTTAGAACATAGTAGTAGTACTTGTTTATAATAAGAAACCAGGCTAGGTCCTAGAAGTTACTTTCTTAGAAGATCTTATACTTCAAATGCTATCCCAACCTTTTCTTACTGCCTTTTAGGCTTCTCTTAGGGCCTTTAAATTGTTTTAAATTGATTGATGGATTTAGTTGTCCATTTCCAGTCCTAAATAGCCAGACTTCTTTTGTTCAATCCCCTCTTGTAGGCGCGTGTGCTGTGCTGGCAGCAATTTACCTCAACTGAACTCAACTCAACTCAAATCTACGCCACAAATCTGTGCGCGAGATACTACAGATTAGCCCTCGGGAGGTTGTGTGGGGCAGGAGAGATCTGAAGATCTACAGATCTGGAGGCACAATGAACTCGGGGGAGCCATAGAGAAAGAGAGAGATAAATCATTTAATATAGCGCGCCATTTATCATCTAACATGGCCGGGCCTGTATATCATTCATCTTTTGCATATATAGGCCCCGCTGGGTGCCTCTGGAGTTATAGAGGAGAATAGAAAACAGAAATACAGTTGAAATTCTGTACGCAAAACTCCAGCTGAAACTGTTTTTGGATGAACAACTTTTTTAAACTTTAAAGTTTAAAGAAAAAATTTAAATACGAAAAGTACCAAGCTTACACAAGGGTTTATTTTATATTATTTAATTATTTAAAACAAATTGAAGCTAAACTAAGAGAAAATGAATACAGTTTAGACTATTCAGGCTCCACTGTAGCATTAGAGACAGAACCCGCAGCAAAAGGTAACCCCCAAACGGAGCAAGGGAAGTGAACGGACTCCGCAATTTGGCAAAAGTCAATTTTTAACTTAATTAGGCAGCGGGCGGAATGCGGCATTTACTCACCTATTCCAAAGGCCAGCAGCAGAAGCGGATGAGGGCGCAGGCGGGGGCGAGGTGTGGGCGTTCGTGTAAACAAGAGGGCGAGAGCGGGACAGAGAGACTGAGCACAGAGCCTTAATGTCTGCGGCGGCAAACTATTACGTACGTCGTCGTGTATACATATGCATATATAGATGTGCGAAGGAAATGTACAAATGTTTGGCTGTCTGATTCTGTTCGCCGTGAGTCCGCCTGTGTGCTGTTCTGTTTGTCTATCTCTTCCGATGCGATGATTTCCCTCCTGCGCTTCCCCCTTTCCTTCCCTGCCTCGCTTGTTTATTCGTCACTTTAACACGTTCGATTCGAACACACACCGATATGGCGCACGGCACGCACACGAGCACAGCTTATTTTTATTTGCCGCCTCGGTATTGGTGTGTTTTTCTTCAATTGCGGTGGCGGCAAGCTCGCACACAGGCACACACGCTACACACACACGCGGACGCACTCATTGACAACAAGAGCGCAGTGCACGTAACGAGAGATCCAATACGATACGAGATTTACTGTAGTTGTTTCTATTTTGTTTGCCGCCCCGTGGTCAGTTTTGTTCTAAGCCCCGCAATTCGGTCACTTATCAAGCGCGTAAAACAAAGGCTAGCTGACGTTTTAATCGCAACCACAGCATATGTATGTTTTTTGTTATTGCCGAGATTTTATGCTCACACACACGCTCTCTCACGCACACTCGCGTTTAGAACATTTGTGATTTCCTTGCGGTAATTGCCACAGGCTCACTGAAATCGATTTGATTTGCCCACTTGGTCGCTGCTGCACGCCTCGATCTCATTAACTAAAGTTAGCTACTCCGTTTTTGCTTTTAATTAATTGATTACAGCAACAACGCGCACGGACAACCTGCTGCTGTGAAAATTTGAACAGTTATAAGTTGAGAATGAGCGGCGAAAACGAATAGCGAAGAACGATACCCAAAAAGATAACGCAAATATCGATAGTTTCATCAAGTTTTTTTCAGCAATTATTAGTTATTGCTGGACGGTCACTCTAAGCATTTTGGATCAAAATTCTAACCATTTTGTTGTGGTTCGTTTATTTGACCGAAATTAGAAATGCTTAGAATGTCAAAAAATTCGACAGCCATCAAAATGGGTTTCGATTTCAAATAGTGTTAAAATTGTGTTCAATTGAGCGGGCCAGCCCTAAAGAGTGTTGGACAACACTCGACGGCTGCAGCTGTTCGGCCCGTTGCGAAATGTCGTTATTGTGTAGGCTGCTCCCTAGGATAAATACAAGAGGACAGCTTAAGCCCCGTCTTTCGAGGGAGCCACCACTGCTCCAGCCCAAACCGAAGGACCGCGGTATTTGGGGATATGTGGCCATCGCCTTCAATCAGGTCGACGCGGAGCGGTTGACGAAGGTAGGTCCCAACCGGCTGTGTGCAGAATGGATTATAAAGAACGGAGGCGGAGTTCGCTTCGTGGGTAGTCCCAACAGGCTGTGGAAAGACTACAACTCGCTGCCGGGAGAGAACACTGCGTTCGAAATCAAGGTGGTGGACGCCTCGAACGCCTCCATCATGAAAATTGGATTGGAGCACTTTAAAGCCTGCAAATGCATCGACACTGTCATCTTTCACAACTGCAAGCACCTTGAGAACGACGGGTTGGAGGGATTGCAGCATATAAGCAGCAGCTTGGTCCGGCTGCAGATTTCCGGGTGCTATAACATCACAGATTCTGGACTGGCTGTAATATCGGAGCTGAAGAACTTGCGGCAACTCATAATTTTCGACATGATGTTTGTCGAAAATATGAAGGAAGTTGCTGCCAAGCTAAGGGAACATCTCCCCAGCTGCGATATTCTGGCCACAAAGCGAAGCGTTACTCTAAAGTCTGCAAAGTAGTTTTTGCCTATTTTTTCGATGCCGTTTGATTTTGTAAATACGAACTTCCCAAAACATAAAAAAGATCAAAATAATAGTGTAACTTATGTTAAAAAGCTAATAAAGAATATGGTGGCATAACAGTAAAAACAAATGAAAAGCACGGTATATAGTTCTTAAATTTGTTTCCCAGCGAAAAAATGTTTATTCTTTTGAAGTGTGAACGCTCTTTTCACTTGTACAGAATTTGTTGGCAAATGATCATACTTTGTTGACAGCCGAGAATATTTAAAACACAGTATTCGTTATACCATTGATTATTCCATTTAGATTAATAATTGTTTCTAAGCTTTTGGCATGCGTTCTGACGCCTTCGCCTGACTTGGATAGCTCCCAGTACATGTCCACGGAACTCGGATGATTGAATATGTACACCTTTGGCGAACCCATCGGATCAGCCCCGAATCAAGCTGGGAGCCAAAATCTGTTTACATCCAACATGGTCCTCGACCTGGGAAATTCTGTCAAAGTGGAGAAGCTGAACCTTTGCCAGTTGCATAACGAGATCTTACTTCCCCCGCTCTCTCGCTCTCTTTCTCTATTTTTCTCAATCTCGCGCTTATTCTCCCACTCTCTCTCTATCTCTCTCTCGATCTATCTCAATCTAGATCCATCTCTCACGCCTATAAATGGAGACGACTCGCCGCAGCAGCCTCAGTCTTTCCGCGGCTCTCCACCCGTTCGCGCCTGTGGTAATAATCGTGTGTTCAAAAAAGTGTGTAAATAACTGTGTGAAGAACCTCTGCACTCGAAAGGACTTAATCACCGATGAATCTCGGCCACGTCAGCGGTGTAAGCTGAGTGTCATCAGCTGCGGGTAAGTCCGAACCGAGACTATTATCCTATATCCTATATATTACCGATCGGTAAGCCCAAAAAAAATTAAAAAGATAGCAATCTGTTATAAGTTAAAAGATAACGTATTAATTAAGAGCTTTAGCAGCTATGGCATACCGCTAAACTGGGTAGTTACAAATTTACATATTGAACTTATAGCTTATATTTGGTGTATGAGATTGGTTTTGTGGAGGAAGGAGTGGATTCGGTTTGAGTTAGCTGTTGGGTTGGCTAGAAGTTGGATTGGATATTCGTGGAAAAGTAGGCAGATCTCGTTATGCAACTGGCACGGGTTGGGCTGGGAGTTGTCCAAGCATAGGGACCATTATAATTCTAAATCGAATAATCAATGGGAAAACGAATATTGTGTTCTAAATATTGCGGGTTGTCAACAATGTATGACCGCATCATTTGCCCTCAAAAAATTCCGAACAAGTGGAAAGAGTAGTTAGACTTTAAAAGAATGAAACATTTTTCCACTGCGAAACAGATTTACGAACAGTATACCGTGCTAAAATAATAAACACAAAATGTAACGTTTATTTTTAAACTCAGCCAATGTAATTTACGGTATTTTCCAACACGGTGTCGAAAGTAACTAGATTTTCTAGCCTGCAGTAGGGTCACACTCTTTTTTAGTGAAAACAAAATGCAAAAATTGCAGTTAAAATGAACAAACTTAAGTATCTTCTGAGTTTTGTAACCCAGTCACGGGGCATATCGCACTCGAGTCCCAAGGAGCAGATCCTCAATTTTCTCACCTATGGCCTGCTGGTTATTGTGGCTCTGTGCGCGGGGTTCCTGCTCTGGGATCTCTCCAACAACAACCCCAAGGACGGATTCTTTCATGGAAAAAGGGATACCCACACGCTTATCTTGGACCTAGAGCACATCCAGGAGGTGGGACTGAACCCGGAGGCCGAGCAGCGGGCACGGAATGTGAACTGCACCTTCTGGGACTGCCTAAATATCTACAAGTGCGAGCACGATCGCTTGAAGGTCTACATTTATCCGCTGCAGGAGTTTGTGGACGAGCGGAGCGACAAGGTGGCCGCCCCCTTGTCCAGTGAGTACTTCCAGATTCTGGAGGCCGTGCTGAAGAGTCGCTACTACACCTCAAACCCCAACGAGGCATGCCTCTTCCTGCCCAGCTTGGACCTGCTCAACCAGAATGTCTTTGACAAGCACTTGGCGGGCGCTGCCCTGGCCTCACTCGACTTTTGGGATCGCGGCGCCAACCACATAATCTTTAACATGCTTCCCGGTGGGGCTCCGTCCTATAACACCGTGCTGGATGTGAACACGGACAATGCCATCATTTTTGGCGGCGGCTTCGACTCTTGGTCGTATCGACCCGGCTTTGACGTCTCGATTCCTGTTTGGAGCCCGCGTCTGGTGCATCAGCATGCCCATCCCACGGTCCAGAGGAAGTTCCTCTTGGTGGTTGCGCAACTGAACATTCTTCCACGGTTCCTGCGAGGCCTACGGGAGCTATCTTCTGCCCACAGCGAGCAAATGCTAATTCTGGGAGCATGCGAGGGCATGGATCTCTCACTGCGTTGCCCCCTGTCACAGCACCACAAATCCCTGGAGTACCCTCGCCTCCTGTCGCGCGGTAAGTTTTGCCTCCTGGGCAAGAGCCTTCGCATGGGCCAGCCCGATTTGGTGGAGATCATGTCCCAAGGCTGCGTTCCCGTCGTTGCCGTGGATAACTATGTACTGCCCTTCGAGGATGTGATCGATTGGTCGCTGGCCTCTGTGCGCATTCGCGAGTCTGAGCTGCATTCCGTGATGCAGAAGCTGAAGGGGATTTCCAATGTTAAAATCGTTGAGATGCAGAAGCAAGTCCAGTGGCTGTACTCCAAGTACTTTAGGGATTTAAAGACTGTGACGCTGACAGCCATGGAGGTGCTCGAGAGTCGCATCTTTCCCCTACGTGCTCGAAGCAGCCGTCAGTGGAACGCCATCGACACGAACGCCCGGTCCACCTTCAATCCACTCTTTCTACCTTCGCTGGCGCCGAAATCCCAAGGATTCACTGCTGTCATTCTCACCTACGATCGCGTGGAGAGTCTGTTTTTACTCATCCAAAAGCTGGCCGTGGTGCCATCGTTGCAAAGCATCTTGGTCATATGGAACAACCAGAAGAAGTCTCCGCCGCACTGTGAGTTTTCTTTTTTAAAAGAGTTCATTCTTTGGATAATGCCAGCTTTCCTTTTAGTGTCCACCTTCCCATCCATCTCCAAGCCTTTGAAGATTCGGCAGACTAAAGAGAACAAGTTGTCGAATCGATTCTATCCCTATCCGGAAATCGAAACTGAAGCCATTTTAACCATCGACGATGACATCATTATGCTAACCACAGATGAGCTGGACTTCGGGTAACTCAAGCTTGAAACGATTAAGATTTTAAAACTAACCCCACTCGACCTTTAGCTACGAGGTTTGGCGAGAGTTTCCCGACCACATTGTGGGCTTCCCCAGTCGCATTCATGTCTGGGACAACGTCACCATGCGCTGGCACTACGAATCGGAATGGACCAACCAGATATCCATGGTGCTAACCGGGGCCGCCTTCCATCACAAGTACTGGAGCCACATGTACACGCATGCCATGCCCGGCGACATCAAGGACTGGGTGGACGAGCACATGAATTGCGAGGATATCGCCATGAATTTCCTGGTGGCCAATATAACCAACAATCCCCCCATTAAGGTCACTCCCCGCAAGAAGTTCAAGTGCCCCGAGTGCACCAATACGGAAATGCTGTCGGCGGATCTAAATCACATGCGTGAGCGCTCGGCCTGCATCGATCGCTTCTCCAAGATCTACGGACGCATGCCACTGCGCACGGTGGAGTTCCGGGCGGATCCCGTTCTCTTCCGCGACAATTTCCCCGACAAGCTGAAGCGATACAACGACATTGGCAGTCTGTAAGCGGAATTAACATTCCAGGGGAACTGAAGGAGATGTACCAAAGACTTGTGGCAGTCGAATATATATAACTGAAGCCACAACCCGCTCGCGAAGCGTATTAACTTATTTATTAGCCAAATGAGCCCACAGCTGGATCTCGTTTGCGTTAAGGATGAATCATTCCATGTGGAATGCCGATTATTGTTTCACTACTTTGTATATATGTTACATTAGCGAGATTAATTGTGTTCAGCAATGGAATAATTTATATTCTATGTACACTGGCAGCTAGAACCTAGGTTTAATTATTATTTTACATCTAAAAATCGTTATAGTTTTATTATAATTTAATTTTTATATGTGTAGGCATATAAAGTCCGTTTAAATTATAGAAAAGTGTTTTATTTAAGACTGCTTCAAGCTGGGAACATAATAAATCTCTTGCATTGATCTAAATTGTAAATTGTTGAGGTTTGCATTAAGGTTTTACAATGGTTTAAATGCTAGGATAATATCATTGCCTTGGTGCTCGGATCCTAGGCGGCTTCTTTCTCGGACGCCAAATACTCTTTGTAGCGTTGCTCCTGCTGCTGCTGGAGCTTCTGCAGCTTCTTAATTTGTCCCTTGCTCACCTCTTTGCCGTCCTTGTCGAGGGTGGGAAGGCCCTTTAAGTGGCATTAAAAGATCATTAACAATTCCTATCAATACAAAACATTTCACTAAACTCACATTTTCGTCGAATGCTGAGTACTTTTCCGTTTCACCAAGGAACATCTCCTTGGGGTTCACCCGACGCTGGGCCTCCTTGGCAGCCGCTGCCTCGGCTGCAGCCTGCTTCTTGCGCTCCTTCTCGGCCGCCTTCTCCGCTTCGGCGGCCAGCTTGGCCTCCCGCTCCCGCAACAGGGATTCCCGGTCCACCAACTTGACTGCAAACTGCCCGCCGTCCTTATCCTCCAATCGCACGCCCAAGTTCGGAAGGACATTGTCGCGCAGATCGTCACAGAGCTTCAGAATGTCAAAGGCCTTCAGAGCTTTGGCCTGCTCGCGAACCAGATTCCGGAACTCGGCCAGAGTTTGGACATACGGCAGCACTGTTGTCTCCAAATCAGCACCGGCTGCCTGTCCGCCAGAACCGCTGCTTACGGGGAAGCCGATTCCACCGCGGGGTCCAGCAATGGCTCCAAAGACGTGCAGAAGGTCCGTGATATAGGTGGCCACGTTGCGCAAAAGCAGGCTATTCAGTCGCGACTTGTTGTCCCTGATGTAGACATTGGAGGCGGAGACCAGCTCCCGAATGGCATCGAGGGCGCTGCGAGTATCGATGTTGTCTGTGGATTAAGCATAAAGTTATAAAGTATTTAATTTCTTAGCAAAAACACCTGGCAACGTACCGCAGAGAGCAGCATGCACCTGCTCCTGAGAGCTGGCGAATTTCTTCTGCAAGGCAGCCTCAACTTCAGTCCAGGCATCGAACTGCCGGCGAGGCTCCTCGGAGAGTACGTGGCGAGTGAGATCCTTGACATTCAGGAAGAACTCCTACGGGGTAAGATTATACTTGAGAAATTAAGAAGTTTTTAACTAAACTCGACTATCTTTCGTTTACGTTGAGGAACTTCTCGTATTGCGTTGCCATTTCCATGGTGTTCTCCGAGTAGTCGAGGGTGTCCTTCCACGAGTGCAGCAGGAAGGCCAGTCGGAGCTGGGTGGCCGAGTGCTTCTTGAGTGCCTCCTGGATGGTAACGAAGTTCTTCAGCGACTTGGACATCTTGCAGCCAGCAATGGTGAGATGTCCCGTGTGCAGGAAGTACTTGACCCACTCGGCCTCGTTGAAGGCCGCCTCCGACTGCGCCAGCTCGTTGTCGTGGTGCGGGAACTTCAAGTCCACGCCGCCCGTGTGTATGTCGAAGGTTGGGCCAAAGATGTCCGAGGCCATGGCCGAGCATTCGATGTGCCAGCCAGGTCGACCCTTGCCCCAGGGACTGTCCCACCACGGCTCGCCGGCTTTGCTGGCCTTCCACAGAGCAAAGTCGTTGGCCGAGCGCTTCTCCGAGAGCCGATCCTCGGCCACGGACAGATCGCCCTCGCCCTCCTGCAGGGACTTGGTGTCGCCGTACGCCTCGGGCACCAGCTTGGCATAGTGGTGCTTCTCCCTCCTGTCGAAGCCGTTCACATCGAAGTAAACAGAGTTGTTGGCCGCATAGGCCAGGCCGTTGTCGATGATTTTCTGGATGAAGGACACGATCTGGGGTACGTACTCCGAGACGCGGGTCAAGACATCTGGTGGAAGAATCTGCAATAAGCAACCAGAGTGATTCACTCTCTTAATTGCCGCTTGTTTTGATGACTCACGTTTAGCGATTTCATGTCGTTGTGGAACTGGTCTTCCCAGTACCGAGGCAAGGCCTCGAACACCGCATTATCATTGATCTCGGCGCCCTTTTGCGAGTCCAGCCACTCTGAGATGGGATCCTTGGCTTCGTTGAGGTAATGTTGCCGCTTCTCGGAGATCTCCTTCGCGTCTCCCTTGCTGACGGCCTTTGTGAGGGCTTCCACAGCGTCGTTCATTCGCTGCAGAGTCTTGTCCAGCATCACCTTCTTGTCGGGATCCGTGTTTTTGGCGCATGTGGCCTGGAAGCGCACGAGCACCTCCTTCTGCTGGCCCAGGAGCTGATCCAGCGGCAGCTTCCCCGCCCCGCTGGCATACTCCTCGAACAGGTGGTTCTGTCGCGCCCGCTTGATGATTTTATCATCAATATCCGTGATGTTCATCACATAGTGGATGTGGTAGCCAAAGTAGTTGGCCAGAATGCGTCGCAGAATGTCGAAGGAGATGTAAGATCTGTGGAAGAGTCGGAACAGGAAATCACAGATAAGATAAGGAGCACTCGATGCTGATGTGGCGGCGACTCACCTCGCATGCCCCATGTGGGAGGCGTCGTAGACGGTTGGGCCGCAGCTATACCACGTTACATTGTTGCCGTCCAGCGGCACGAACTCCTCCTTCTGCCGCGTCAGACTGTTGAACAGCTTCAGCTTTGGCCGGACCGCCGCCTGGGGGGCCTGCCACGCCGGTTGCACACGTTTCGACATTTTGTTGGGCTTTTGCGTACGTATAAACGGAGTTCCCTGCACTTGCAATGCGGCAAAGTTTCATCAGCTGCCTCGGGGGCTACCAACTCTTCGAAATTTGAAGAAGCTACGTAAATTCAGCAAGTGGACAGCACTGATCTGATTATATGGAACACAAATTCTTTTTACAGGGTATTATAATTTTATTCAGAAGTTTGCAACGCGCAGCGTTTAGATGTTGCGGACCATATTTTACTGTCAACATGTTTCGCTCAACATTTATAATATCTAAGAACTCGCGAAAACGAAAAGAACCGCAATCCTTAAATATACCAAATTTTAAATACTAACTGCACGGGTATTCGGCAAGACGAAGTTAGCTTCCTTTCTTTTTTGAAATATATTACAAATTGTTTATGTTCTTGAAACAAGATATGTATTTTTTATTATATATTTCCCTTTACATTTAAAATTTAGAAAATTTAAAAATTAGCGGAACCTGTGGTATATTCAACAACATATTTTTTAGTATATATTTTAGAAGTCCGATTGGTAAATTAATTGGCATCAATTGCGGTCACACTGGCTGTTCAGCCGTATATTCTTAAAAATATTAAAGTTTCCACTTGATTTTAGGGCCAAAATAGTGTTTTTCCAGCGGAAGCAATTGTAAATTCCATTCACAATTGTGAGTAAGTTGAAAGTCAGCACAAATAAACGTAATTAGCAGATGGCGGGCGGATTTGGGCCACATATGCAGCGCGGATGCCGATGGGGAAAAAAGTGATGACGGGGCGCGCTCCAATTGGATGTGACACAATTTCGTTCTGATGTTGCACCACTGATAGCGCTGCGTTTAACACTTTTAATTATCATAATTGATCACACCCACAGCTCGAAAGGCGTTTGCAATATGAAGATCAAGGAACTGCAGAAGACGGTGAACATCGCCTGGTCGCCGGCGCAGCAGCAGCAGATACTTTTGGCCGCCGGCACCGCCGCCCAGCAATTCGATTCCAATGCGAGCTCCACCCTGGAGGTGTACTCGCCCAACTTCAGCGATGCCACCTACGATCTGGAGCTGAAAGCCAGCGTGGCCAGCCAGTACAAGTGAGTTTTGGATGGGAGATGCCTTTAAGATATTCCCCCTAAAGCCGGCTTTCGTTTCGAAAGGTTTCAAAAGCTTATCTGGAGCCCGGTGGGGCCGCATCCCAGTGGTTTGATCGTCGGCGGCTGCGAGGCGGGGCAAATCAACATATACTCGGCCGCCAAGCTGCTCGCTGGAAATGAGGAGCCGCTGGTGGCGCGCCAGGACAAGCATACTGGCGCTGTCAGCGGGCTGGACTTCAATCCCTTCCAGACAAACCTGCTCGCCTCGTGCGCCTCCGAGTCGGAGATCTACATCTGGGATCTCAACAACCCGGCCACACACATGAATCCTGGCGCCAAGACCCAGCCGCTGGAGGACGTTAAGAACGTGGCGTGGAACCGGCAGGTGCAGCACATCCTGGCCTCCGTCTTCAGCTCTCGCTGCGTGATCTGGGATCTGCGCAAGAGCCAGCAGATCATCAAGCTCTCGGACTCGCAGTCGCGGGTTCGGTGGCACGCCATCGAGTGGCATCCGGAGGCGGCGACGCAGGTCTGGCTGGCCTCCGAGGACGACCAGGCGCCGGTTGTGCAGCTGTGGGATCTGCGATATGCGACGGCACCTGCTAAGACATATCAGATCCACGAGCGAGGCGTGCTGGGCATGTCGTGGTGCCTGCAGGACAATGACTTGATGGTCTCGTGCGGCAAGGACAACCGGATTTACTGCTGGAATCCGAACACCAAGATACCAGAGGGCGAAATCCTCTCGGAGGTGGCCACCACCGCTTCGTGGTACTCCGATGTGCAGTTCTGTCCGCGCAATCCGGCTCTCGTGGCCAGCGCCAGCCTGGAGGGCGCTGTGTCCATCTACTCCCTGCACGGCGGCACTCATCAGCTGGTGCAGACCTCCAACAAGATTGCCGACTCGTTCCCGGGCATGGATCAGTTCGCGCAGGACCCCATTCCCCAGCAGACGACGCAAGTGGTCTACCACGACCTGTCGGTCGCTCCCAAGTGGATGAAGCGCCCCTGTGGCGTTGCCTTTGGGGTGAGTTCGCACCTTGACTCAACCCATAAACCCATTAAATGTGCCAATTTCCTCTACTACAGTTTGGTGGCAAGCTGGTCAGCTTTGATGGCACCTCCAGGAAGGTAAAGGTGGAGCAGCTGACCACGGAGGCAGCTCTGGTTGAGCGTGCCAGTGCCCTGGAGCGCTCGCTGGCCGAGGCCAACTACTCGGACTACTGCCGGCAGAGAGCCGACGAGACTGCGGATCAGCATGGTCGCTACATCTGGTACTTTATCAAGGCGAACTTTGAGCTGAATCCCAAGGAGGAAATGCTGAACCTCTTGGGTAAGTCGGGTGCCATTAATTGTTAAAGGGAATACAGTGAAGATTTCGTAATAATTTAAGGCTACAATAAAGAGGACATCGATAGCAAGTTCAGCAAGTTTATCAGGGAAACCGAGACGAACTCGCAATCGGATGTGGATACTCTGACGACCCGCATCTCGACACTGACCCATGTAAGTATTCGTATTCGTATTGGGCCCTTATCAGTCCCAAAAAAAACATCGCTGTGCGCACTATCAATCTCCACGTATGCTCATCTCGCCATGTATATTTCTCTTCGATAACATACTAACATTCATGCCATGCCATGCCACATTGCTGTAGAGCGACTCTTCGGAGGTCGAGGGCTGCGATCAGAGTACTAACTATAGCACTGATAATTCGGTAAGAAACTAACACTTAACACTCGCCATCGAAATATTATATACTATAAATACTAAAATACTATAAACATAAACAAGAAAGGAAGCTAACTTCGGCAAGCCGAAGTTTAAATACCCTTGCAGTTAGTATTTAAAATTTGGTATATTTAAGGATTGCGGTTCTTTTCGCTTTCGCGTGTTCTTAGATTATAGAAATGATAAGCGAAACATGTTGAGAGTGAAAAATGTTGCGAAACAACTACAAATTAAATTAATTAATATATGTATATATTCCTATGGCAGCTATATGATATAGTAGTCCGATTTTGAAAAAATTAAAACCGAAATTCAAGAATAATACAAAATGGCCATGTCTCGAATTATATGAAAATATGTTGAAAATTGGCTAAGTAATTTTTTTTTTCTCAAAATTGTCCGATCCTTCCCATGGCAGCTATATGATATAGTCGTCCGATCCGGCCCGTTCCGACTTATATAGTAGTGAGAGCATCTAGAAGACTATCTGCAAAGTTTTATTCAGAAAGCTTCAAAACTGAGGGACTAGTTAGCGTAGAAACGGACAAAATCGACTCGGCTGTTGATGCTGATCAAGAATATACATATATACTTTAAAGGTTCGGAAATGTCTCCTTTTCTGCATTGCAAACTTCTGACTAAAATTATAATACCCTGCAAGGGTATAAAAATAAAACCGTGATCACCATTATCTGTCATTTACCAACTCTGACTTAAAGTTATCGGCTCTAACTTACTAAACATCCTTCTTCACAAAACAGCAAACGCAGGATGGAAACGCCATCATCGATTCCCAAAATCACAACGACTTTGCCACGCCTCCGAGGCCGCAGTTTAAGGTTCCCAGTGGAGACCGTAAGTTAGACAAGTTACTACCCTAGTTAGCTTCTAAAAATCTGCCTTTTTGCAGACTCTGACAGCTTCATCGCCGAGGCCATACTCACTGGCAATGTGGAGGCAGCCGTGGAGCTTTGCCTGGAGGCCCAACGCATACCGGAAGCTCTGATCATCGCCTCGACAGCTGGCATCGAGACTCTGACTCGCACCCAAACACGCTACCTGCTGCAGCAGAAGAGCGAGCTGTCGCACGTGATTTCCGCTCTGGTGTCTCGCGACTGGCTGGACTTTGTCAACCGCTGCACCGTGGACTCGTGGAAGGAGGCCCTGGTGGCCGCTCTAAAGCACAGTGAGCGCAAGGTGGTGGACATCTGCGAGCGACTGGGAGACCGGCTGCTGAGCGAGTGTGCTTCCAGCGTTGAGTACACGCGCAACGCCATGCTCTGCTACATCTGTGCCGGCAGCATTGACAAACTGGTGACCGCCTGGTACCAGCTGAAGCGGCTGGAGCAGCAGAACGCCGGCTACAAGCCCAACACCACCGAGCTGCAGGATCTAGCCGAGGTGGTGATGCTAATGTGCAAGTCGCTGGAGCAGCAGGGCATTGCCGTTGATCTGGCAGGTCGCTTTGCCGGCTTCCTAACCGAGTACGGTGGCCTGTTGGCCTCGCAGGGAGCCCTCACCGCCGCCCTGCAGTACATCACCACCCTGGGTGGCGGAGCTGCGAGCGAGAACGACATCCTGCAGAGCCTGAGGGATCGGATTAACAACGCGGTCCACCTGGATTACGTCCAGCCCCAGGCAGCAGCAGCAGCTGCTCCTCTGGGCTACCAGCAGCAGCAGCGGGGTAGAGGATCGTTCTCGCAGCCGCAACCATCGGGAATGCCACTGCCTTATGGACAGCCGACCACCAATCAGTATGCCCAGCCGGGCTGGCCGACACCGGTGCCCCAGCCGCCAAACACCTATCCGGGGGCGCAGCCACAGCCGCAGATATTCAGTCCGCAACCCGTAAAGCCAGAACTCATGGCGCACCCACCGCGGCCACTGAGCAATGCCAGTTCCTCGGGTGGCCCACCGCCAGCAGCAGCAGCACCACCGCCGTCTGGCGGATCTGGGCTTCATGCGCGGTCGAAATACGTACTGGATCCCTCGGTGGCTGCGCCCACCAGCTCCTACGGCATGCCCTATAATCCCGTTCCGGCGCCCGTTCCGTCGGCAGTTCCCTTCGGCGGTGGCGGTGCAGCACCAGGATCCGTGCCCCAGCCGGCTAGCGTGCCAACCTACAACAGCAGCTCATTCAACACGAATCCGATAGCATCGGCCCAGGCCTATAACCCATCGCCGTTTATGGGTGCGACTCCGCAGAACTCGTTTCTGCCCGGCGTGAACCCGATTGAAACGATGCAGCCACAGGCGGCCCCAGCACCGCTTATCCAGAATGTGCAGCGCAATCCCACGCCTCCGCCCGGCTGGAACGATCCGCCAGCCCTTAAATCTTCGCGAGCTGTAAGTTTAATGGAACCCAACTCTTAATGAATCTATAAATTCTGGCTTATTCCCAGCCCAAGCCGAAGCCAGTGGCTGAGCCCAGTGCGGCGCCTATCTTCCATCCCCTGTTCCCTGGAGATCCCAATCAAAATCAAAACGGATATGTAGATCCTGCTCAATATCATGTATTAAAGTGGGGAATCCTTTGACAAATCAAGATTACTGAAGGAGATATTTCTTGCAGAATGCGCCACCACCAGGAGGAGCTCCCAATGCTTACTACAATCCGGCTGCCTTCAACAACAACCTTCCCCAGCAGCAGCAGCAGCAATCGTACCTGCAGCCCCAGCAGCCAGGTATTCCTCAGCAGCAGCAGCAGAACTGGCAGGGTCAGCAGCAGACCATTGGGTACACCGAGCAGCCGGCTCCCATTCAGCAGCAGCAGCGCCAGCCGGAGCCGCCCAAGGAGAAGCCGCCGCTCCCCGAGGAGTACATCTACTTGCAGACGGTGCTCGAGGAGCTAAAGAATCGCTGCCTGAGTGCAACGAATGATCCGGTGAGTTGAAGAGACACTTTTCCGATTGATAAAAATGTAGGGGAGAGTGGAAAATTGTGGAACGGAGGGAATTGTGGAACATCGCTGTTATTTCCGCGTGGGAATTGTGGAACACTCAATATCAGTGTTTCGCGATACGTTAAATCGTATTTTATTTGGTGTTTTTGATTTCTCTAATTATTCTTTTCGTCTCCCTTTTTAGCGCACAAAACGCAAGTTTGTGGATGTTATCAAGCGGCTGGAAAATCTCTACGACTGCTTGAGGGATGGCAAGGTAAGCAGCTTGGGCTTCCTTATTTCTATAGGTCTTATTTCGAATATCCTCTTCTGCTGCAGCTCACTCCCACAACGGTGCAATATCTGAATCAGATAGTTCAGTACATCCAAATAGCGGACTATGCCAATGCCTTGGAGATCCACACCCGGATTGCCTTCGGCACGGACTTTGCGCAGTGCGCGGGCTTCATGCAGGGCCTGAAGGTGCTCCTGCAGTCTGCTGCCGAGCTACAGTTGGTCCTGCGCTAGGACCTCAAGCTCAAGCCCCTTTATATACTAATATTG
The DNA here is from genome assembly GCA_018904565.1 of Drosophila tsacasi. Lineage (NCBI taxonomy): Eukaryota > Metazoa > Arthropoda > Insecta > Diptera > Drosophilidae > Drosophila > Drosophila tsacasi. Next base: position 5,184 of record JAEIHY010020048.1, on the reverse strand, counting down.
TCGTCTATATTGTGTTTTTTGTAAGCATAATGTGGCTGGTTGCCTTTGTTGTTGGTGCAGTCGGGATGGCGCCATCTCAGAGCAAGTGTCAAACGTTATTCCGTGTATTTGAAATATATATTTCCACTTAAACCGCATAAATAGTAACGAAACAAATAATAATAAGGCTCAAATTCACATCAATTTCGGCTGATTTCTGATGTTCTCCAAATCGAGTTGCATTTGGGGCGCAGCAGCCAGCGGCGATTGGGGTGACCGTGCGTAGTCCAGCTGCTCCTCGGGCAGCAGGCGGTACTTTTTGAGATACTTGTACGACGCATTCGACATGTCGTTTGGGCTGCTGCTGCTGCTCTGCACCGGCGTGTGGGCGAGATTATCAATCTGACGGAGAGGCTCGGAGTTACTGGGGGACTTCGGTGAAGTTCCCAAGCGCATATCCTTCATTAGCTCATCGACGGGCTGCCGCAAGTACTTGAGGGCCAACTCGTTCATCACCATGCTCTTCTCAGTGTTTGGTTTGGCCGGCTGAGGGATCCGCTTGGCTGGGCCTTGGGGAGTATTTGCCCGGTAACCCGTAGACTGAGCCATGGGTCGTGGTGACTGGAACTGCTGGGGAATTACACGTGCTGGAGGCTCCTCCTCCTCAACTATGTAGTCCTGGATAATGGGTGTTATCCGCTTGCCTGGAAAAGGGAATTTATACAAGAACTTTTACACTTTTCATAGGTTACCCACCTTGATTATTATTATGAGAAGAAGTCAAAATATCGCACTGGCTAGCAGTTGTCCTGCTGGGCTTTCGTACAGCTTCCGCTTTCGCCTGTTGCTGCTCCAATAGAGTCTCGCAGAGACGCCTCAACTGCTGCTGCTCCTGCCGCATGGTTTCTAAAAGTGATACCACTGTCGCCAGGTCATTTTTGTTGACCAAATTGCTGACATCAATGTCCGAGTAGACCACCGAGGGCAGCGATGTTCGCGGAGACGTTAGATTCACGGCATCCGTCTGGGTGCCTGCACAAATCGTTAGAACATCCGAGTTGGATGGAGTGGACAAACGACGCGCTGGCTGGAACTGCTGCGTCTTGGACTCGCTGTACATTCCTCCAGAATTAGTGGCACACGATGTTGCTTCATTAGCGTAATGACGGTCTCTGGGGATCACAATATACTCGTTGGAGGAACAAACCAAGTTGTTGTTGTTGTTGCAGCTGCTGGGCGCGGGGCGTGGTCCCAGCTCTGTGGTAAGAATGGGTGAAAAGTTGACCCTGGGCAGCATCTGCTTCTTCCAGGAGGCAAAGGTGGGCTCAGGACGCGGAGCTTGCTCCTGGGCGGGTTGCATCTGCATCTGCATCAATGGTTCTTGCTGCTGCGGCGGCTGACCGAACAATATGGACACCTCCGGCACGGTGGGCCGGATTATTTCATTGGTATGCCCCATAGGCACAGCTGCACTGGGCCGGGGCGCCGATCGGGGCAGCATGTCTTCCGTTTCGGGCTCGAACATATTTCCAATAAATATTTGTTTATTTTCCAGCAAAATTAAATTCGAGCGGGAGAATCGGTCTGATTGGAGCTGGGTCGGAATAGGGGTGGACATAGGGCTGGGGTGATATCGATAGCTTTGTATCCCAAGAATTTTTTACAACTATATCTATAGTTTTTTTAGTAACTAAACTCCCACTATAATTTAATTTCTTACTATTTAAAAGCGATTTTATTGAATTTTTAAAGAATTAAACAAATATTCCTGGTTTGACAACTCTATTTCTAGTGATCGCATAAAGCATCGATACTTCGATTAGAATTCCGACGATTAATAACAGAGTGTGTCATAGAAAAAGTAATAAAAACAACTTTGGGAAACTGGTAGATAAATGCAAAATATGCCTGTTTTGGAGCACATCGATGCCATGTCCACGTCACCAACTCCACCAGCTGTAAACCCCGTAGCGGCAGCGGACGCGGAGGCCCCGCCCCAGGCAGCCCGAGAACTGACGCAGACGGATCATCTAAACAGGCGCCTGCTTAAGTCGCTCCTGGACAACATGCAACTTGCCGCCGGTGGAGTTTCGTCCGACAACGAGGACGGGTCCAACGAAGAGTCCAACAACGAGTTCGAAGAATAAAATCGTTTATTTATGTACAGTAAAGCTAGTTAACTAAAACTTGTCATAACAACTGTCAATTTCGAGAGTCGCAGTCCCTAAATGCGACGGCGCTTGTTGCTCTGCACCGGCGGTGGCGTGGTGGAGGGACTGATTGATTCATTCGACATGGATCCGCGGGTGCGCTTTGCTGGGCGCTTGGGCAGATCCACGGCCTTGGCCTTCTTCTCGGTCTCCTTAGGCGTATTCGATGGCACTGCGGCTTTGGTAACAGCAGGAACTGGAAAGAAATCATTGTAGCAAGGAATTTTATAAATACTGCGTAGGGTCACCTTTGCCATTGCTGTCAGCGGAGGAAGTGGAATTTGCGGCTGGCAGTGGGGCATCTGATCCTGCATCTTCAGTGGCATTTATTTCCACCGCCTTTTTGGTCTGTAGCGTTCCGTAGTCCTGCTCCGGCAGACTGAACTCGCGCTCTTCGTTGGGAAAGGGCAGCGACTCGAGGTCGTCCAGTTCCTTCAGTTTGTACATAGTCCCCAGGTGGCGCCAGATCAGCTCACTAGGCATCTCACGGTTCAGGGCCTTGGACAAGCGCTGGGCAATAGCTGACATGTAAAAATGCTTGTTGATGCCCACCGGCCGCAGTCCCTCCATGGCGTGGAACAGCTGCAGCTCCTCCTCGGCGGACCACTCGATGGTGGTGGGAGGAGCCATTTTGCTTAAGATACCGCACATGGCACTTGTGGATACGCAGATTGGAGGTGGTGCCGCCATAGGACTGCAAATTTGTGTTGATTTCTTATTCAGTGTTACCGTGTGGCGTTTCCCCAAAATTGATAAATTGTTGTTTCGAAAATACTAAATACATTTTATTTTTAATTTTTTAAAAGTGTAACCCATCTGAAATTAAAAAAATAATAAATTAATACAAATAAATAAAAGCTTAGCTGCTTAGCTTACCATACACAGCTTAAGCACACAATTGAATTCCGCGCAAATTAGCGATGACATGATCGACGCTAATTTATGCATCGATGATTTTCTTATCGATGATTTTCGATGCTTTTGTTGATCTCGATGTTTCACGAAACATCTTTTCAAGTCAAACTTTTAAAACCATGCTCCAAACAATTTTCAGACGCGTTTTTCTGGAAACTATTCTTTCCAAATCGGTACCAGAAATATAAATAATGGTGATTAATCTTGAAAATCACAACTTTAATTTCAAACGGCCGCAATTTTCGATAATTCCAAAATAGGCTATGACAAGAGAAAGAGAGCAAGGCAACGGAAAAACCACCACCGTTTGTACCCCGGCTATAGGAGTGAGCAGTGCAGAAAGTGCTGAGAGTGAGAGAGCCGGTCCGCATCAGCATCCAATTGAAATTGATGTCCGCATAAAATGGCCACCGCATAACCGAAGACAAATGTCATTTGTCAAAAAAAGAAATGGCGACTTCGCAGCATTTCTTCGCTGGCGTCATTTTCTACAGTGGTGTAACCCCTAAATAAATGAAAACTGCATTATTGTATCATAAGGCATAACTCCTCATTGAAACGAACTTTATAATATGTTCAACATTTGCTTAAATTAATAAAAACGAAAACGAAAATCATAAATAAACTTAAATTGTTCTTTAAATGTACACATTCATAACTGGGACTGCGCCCTCCTATTTCCTTAAGCATTAGTATGTAAGAGTTAAGTATTGTCTTCCATTTGATGTGATGGGTACTGAATTCCATATTCCATTCGATATGCCGCATCAGATCAATTAACTTTGCTGTGCACTTTAATATGCCGTGTAAATTTGGATTTGATCGCCGTTGTGTATTTGCAAATTCTGCATTGCAATATTTTCAGTTTCGATTTGTGGACAAATAATTGGTGTTCCCAATATTCCCACGATTTGTCTGCTTCATAGTCGCATAACGTGCACTGGTAAAACATTTTTCCTTGATTTCCTTTAAAAGAAAATATAAAAGATAAATATAATAATATAATTGGTTCGATGGCATAACTATGCCTATCCTCGAAGCTTCTGTTTGCCTTGCCTTCTTCATCTTCATCTTCCTCTTTATTTAAGATCAGTGGTTTGTACATGTCTTCCTCCTTCGCACGTGGCGCTGGCACAGGATTCCTCTTTGAGGGCTGGCCATGCGTCTTCTTCATCTTATTGCTTGGCTCCTCCCATTCGCTGCTAAGGAGACTGGACAAGGCAAGGATATTATAATAAAAGGATATTATAATAAAAGAACCCGCATAACTTACTTGTCCAGTTCGCGTTGCACATATTCATCATATTGGGGCTTGGGTAGGCGGCGTTTGGATACAACTGCAGCATTGCGATCGTCTGAACCCGAAGAGTCGGACTCAAAGTCGCATCTCATTATGTTGTAGTAACTGGGAGACACTGCCGGAGGTTTCTGCGCTGCTGGAGGTTTCTGCTCTAAACGAGGAGACTCGGCAGTCGTCACCTCGGTGCCGCCGAGGGGCGGGGAGACATCCGGGGGATCCGGGGGCGTTGCAATTACACGACGGATGAAAGCCTCCAGTTGGGCATCCGTCCGCTGCTGCTGCTTTGCAACCTGCTGCTGCGTCAATATATCCATCGCCTGCCGAGTCTCCGCCATCAGCGCAGCAACCTGATTTAATTGTTGAAGAAGATGTTGTTCGTGCTTTTCAAGCACCATTATTGTTTGTTTTAATGAATCCATTTGGCTTTGGCACGCTACTTTGAATAACATATAACGGAACAAGCTAGGGATCGCAATAAATATCCATATATATATATCGATATATCGACAACTATCGATCGATAGCTAAGAGATTATTCTTCTTGCCATATCTAGCCAAAGTGTTTTTAGAAAACTTACAACAAGCATTGCATTGAAATATAATAAAGAACGTAATGCCGTAAACCTTATCACAAGGAAATTATGGAAAAAAAACATTTCATGTGGTTTTTGACTCGCTGCATATGCCAGTTACTAATAATAATATGCAGGCAAAAGCTATTAGAATTAGGATCAATACATTTGCGATGCAATCATTTGATGCATCGCATTACCAAATAAT
>JAEIHY010020047.1:0-42253 GCA_018904565.1 Drosophila tsacasi | reverse complement strand
GCCGTGTTCCGGAGCATGGCGCCGCGCTGCAGCACCTGATCGTTGCCCAAGGGGACGGTTCTGGGAAAGAGAAAATTGGGTGTTACATTTGTTATTCAATAAATACATATATTAAAGGAAAATAAGGATATTTTAATATGTCGATTTATCAAATAACACAAAATATTGCATTGAATTTGATTTTATAGAAAAATATCCGATAAAAGATATTTATTTGATCCGATAAAGGAACAACTATTTCAATTCAACGCTAAACCGGAGCATTAAAGTATTGATTCATAGTCTATACTGTGAGCAGTATATTCCCTATTCTATAGAAATGCATTCCTCTAACTTATGTCTCATAAATTAACGATTAAAAATGCTTGAAGTCAGATAAAGAATTTCTATAATAAGAACCCCAAAATATTGCAATCTCTGGGCTATGCACAGGCTTTGCAACACATGTTCTTTACTCGCTATTTATACACTCGATTACTCACGGCTTGCCGGTCTCCTTGAGTACCCCATTGAATTCGTATAAATGCCGGTTGGGCAGCTCGCACTCGATCCTGCCCTCTAAACGCATCAGGTCCTTCGTCTCCAGCAGACCAGCGGTGGCCGAACCTCCCTGCCGGATCTTCAGGTTCGTTTCACCATCCAGATTGGCGGTCTCGATGAAGCACATGGCCTGCGGCTCACTGCGAATCGAATTGTCACGGGGTTAATAAACGATAATTGGGGTTAACTATCGCTACGCTACTCACCTAGACGAGAGAATAATCAGATCGGCAGGGAAAAAGGAATTGATGGTGACCTTTATGATGTCCCCCACGGTGAGTTCCGCCCAGCGAACCGTGGTCCAAGTGCCACTGTCCAGCCGCTCGATCAATCTGTGATTGATCTCATTATCCGCCCGATGTCGTTTCTAGATTTAAGGGGGTTCAAAATAAATCAAATCAGTAAATCTGAATGCAAAAAATGTAAGACAAACTATACTCACAATGTCCTCGATTATCTCTTTGATGGCGCTCACCGAGAGGATGAACATGAGTGGGACTAACGTGGTGTAGCGACCCGTGGGCGATACATCCGGGATTTGCTGGAGTAGGGCAATCAGGAGGAAAAAGCAGTTGGAATAGCGCCGGAACTGCTCGAACAGAAAGGCGGGCAGAAAGCTAATGATACTGCGAATGCAAATTCCTGGTTAGTCCTCTTATCTACCAATTAGGGCGACGGCTTATCGCTGATTGATAAACTCACCTATATTTCGCCGTCGTTATGCGATTATTGCAGTATTTCTGTGTCTGAGGCGCATTTAGGTTTATGCTACGCCTCTCCCCATCATCCGCATCGTAGCCGGCCGACGAGGTGAAGTCCTCATCATCTGCAAAGTATCCAAGGAATATGCATTTTAGTGTTAAATATTAAATATTAGAATCCACAAAAATGAGATTAGTGACAATAGGCTACTAAATTACAGGTAATCTGACTTTAACCAACAATGTTTCAATTTACTTGGCTTTTATTCATGGCTAATGATGATTAGTCAACGAATTTATCTGCAGAGTGCCACAATTAACGATAAAAATTAGTAGCGGTAAATAAAAGACACTTTAATAATAATTTATATACGATAAATACGACATATTCTAGGAAAGAGATGGTATTATATGTTGATGAAGTAATTATTTCTCTGCCATTTCTTGAGGTTCCAAAAAGGGTGGCGTCCATCGAATTTCCCATTCGTTTAAGAAGAAATTACAGGCACGGGGATTCCCCAAGGCGTACTTCCGTGCAAATCGATTGCAATTGAATCCAGCGCGACCCTTGGCCTCGCCCTCGGGTATGAAATCCTCATCAAAGTCCAGCTCCAGGATCTGTTGGTAGGCGAGGAAGACGACTCGGTGTATGTTTTCACCCTCCGGGTGTCTCCGATTGTCATAAGCCGCTATCGTCTGGCCCAAGACCACATCGCAGCCCCGAAAGTTGCCCACCAGCCAGACTAGCCACTCGCTGTCCGGCGACACATCCAGATCGACCATCATTATCGTATGATACTTCTCAGGGTTGGCAGCGAAGCGTATGATCGGCTCGGTGACCACCTCGTCGACCACGATTATAGCGCCCGGGTTAATTTCGAGGTCGCAGGGATACAGGACATTGATCAACACGGATGGCTTGCAGGCAAGCAGGCGGGGAATGACCTTGTGCTTCTTCAGCTCATCGATCAGAATTGCCACCGGATCTTCCGGAATGCAGGTCACCAGCATGGTTATTAGTTACTTTTTGAATTTTGAAGCAAAAATAAGAAAAAAAAAAACACAAATAGAAATAGGAGTTTCTCTGCCCCCAAAGCCTGCTAGGTAGGATCGTTCTCTTAGTCCGAGGGGATTTCTATGCTTCAAAGAAACTTACGACTCCAACGTATGCGAAGCGCCTTGTAGACATTCCGAAAGTCCATAGTGGTTCGCCGAAAAAGACCGGGACACCAGAAGCGCCGGGTTCGATCCCCAGATGGCGCTGCTATCATTGACTCCACCGTATCCTCCTCCTCTTCCTCGTCCTCCTCCACTTCCGCCGCTTCCTCAGGCCCAGGTAGCTCGTCGGATCCAGAATCGCAGTCGCCAACTGGCACGAAAGCGATGCTCTCGCCGGCAGTCTCCTCCTGCTGATTCCGCTTGGGAAACCCCAGGATGGAGGCCAGGTCAGCGAAGGGAATCAGCCACAAGTGGGCGTGACGGTTGCAAGCAGCAGATGTATATGTATAAGAGAATCTCAGCGCCTGCGCTACCCAGATTCAATCAGTGCGTCGTATAAGAAAACACACATTTTCCATCCCGAGGTGTTCCGCGGGATTCTGTGGCATGCACAACATTTGCATATACACACAGCCAGGCAGAGGATTTCCTCAGGATTAATCCGTGATTCTTTAGGTTTTCTTTTGATGGAAGGTGTTACTCTTCCGGTTCCGTCACCTGGCAACGTTCCCCTGGTGCCAGTTCACACCGTTTCAGGTATCGATTTGTCGCAATGCGTTGACTTAGGTAGGGCACGTGATTTTCATTTCCATTTCCACTGATTTATGAGGTTTTCCCCTCCTACAATTGAAGTTTTCTTAAGGAAGATGTTGTGTCAATGGTGGTCCAAGTTCCTCGCTTGATATTTTAAAGAATATAGCACAGATGTCGGAACCAAGTTCACGGCGAACTACACTTTCCACTGCGTGCGCTCTCCTGGGCTCCGATACTACGACTGAGCTGAATTTTCAACGTGCTCGAGAACACCAGAACCCAGTAAGGACACACACACCGGAGGGATGGGAGGGATGGGAGGAGGTAACCCCTTTACGCTCAGGTCGGGGAGCCCTCCAAAGCTGCGTAGTGCACTCCGCAGGGAGCTTATAAAGCTTACGAGCTATCAGCAAATCGAAAACAATGCGTACCACCGAGGGGGAAGGCGGGCAGAGAGAGAGAGAATCGTGAATGCAGGAGGAAAAGCGAAAGAGAAAGCGAAAGCTGCTAGCACAACAAAAAGCAAGAAAACGCACAAAACAAAGAGCGGAAAAATAGCGCTTGCGCCGTAAAAGAAAAGCTTTGTAAGGGAGAGAGAGAAGAGGAGGCAGTGGACTCTCGACGCTATAGATACCCTCAGGAAAACGAAATATAAGATACGTAATTCTATTATTATTTAGGTAGACTTATTGGGCTATTAAGAAATTATTATTATCTTGCTTATTATGGCGGAATTTATGGCGCTGTATAAGAAGTATACATAATATTGTAGGTATGTATTGTACACCAACTGTGTATAGAAATCACGGTTTATGGCGGTTAAAAGATAAGATAAATTTGTCAACGGATCTCTTAGGGGTTTCAAATAAAATTATATTGAAAGGTCTATAAAAGTCATATATAGCATATAAATTATTATAGTTATAAATCATATTATTAACATTGTTTCTGAATAAAGACTTTGGAAAGCAAACCTATTTTCTAAAAATCATTAGTCACAAAATAAACATAGCCCACCTTAACCAAACAGAAACCCAAATAACAAAAATCTTAAGACAAACATTTTGAAGATGATTTAAATAGATTTCTACATATCAAAATAGTAATATTAAATTTAATTAAATACTGATAATAAACATCTCTTGAAATGTAAAAAACCAAGCTAATAACCCTTCCAATACTTCTCTATACTTATGATATGACTCAACCTGATCTCAAAATCAATCCCAAAAGAGATTCCATAAACTTAGTTTAGTTAGACAAATAAAAAAAACCAAGCACCTTTCTTTTTTATCCTTCGCAGGCAGTTGAAGACAGACTTTATGGAGAGCCTATTCTCTCCCTGTCCTGTGGCATTTGTCAGTCGTTGGTGCTGAATGCCGCCATCCGTTACCGTGGCACCAATGGCGGCGCTCCTCGATGGACGCGCTGCATCCTCCTGATGCCCATCATTGGGCTGTTGCCTGTCCTCTCCGCCGTCCAAACCTCCATCCGATCGCGTGGGTCCTGTGGTGGCTGTGCGGCGCATCACCTGGCTCCTCATCTGCCGAAAACCGTTGCCAACCCAAGCCTGCAGGCTGGGCCAAAGGCTCCGCGCATCGAAGGTGGCTCGGTTGGCAGTTGGATTGTGACGCTGCTCCTGGCCATGTCCGTTGCATCCGTTCTGGGCGTGGTCCTGGCCGCCGCTACCGGCTCCATTGCCAGTCTCGTTCTTGCCGGAGTCCGCCATGCTAACATGGCTCCGCGACTCGCATTCACCTTCCGGATCTTATCTGTGTCGACACGATTCAATTAGTGGGTTCGGTTGAGGGACCGCGGAGTGTTTTTGCAAGCGCGGAACGGTGTTGCACTTAGGATTTTGCGTTGAAATGTCATTTTGATTGAACGCTGTCAGTGGTTTATTATTTTTTTGTTTGATTTTCAAATGCCTTCTGGGTTGAAACAGCAAGGAAAAAAAAGTGACAGTTTCGAAACATTTACTTATACGGTTTCTTTAAGTAGATCTATAAATTTTTAAGAATAAAGCCAAGTGCTCAAACTTATTTTTTAGGCTGAATACTAAGCTCTTGACATAAATAATTCTTTCCGATTTCAACTGGTTACTCATAAATACAGAAAGTATTGTAAAAACAAAGGGAATACAGCTAACAAAGGAAATGTTTACAAAACCAGATGGTTCCTGAACTGATAATTGTATTTAAAAGGTTTAATTGTATAGAATGGTACATATATAATATAATATACATATATGGTACCTAAAAAAATATTAATTACATCCGATAAAATCCTCTAAAACTTTATTGTCGCAAAAAACGAGCACACAATGCAAGTTATATTATGTGAATTGTACTTATTTTTGTCGCGGACTATTTCCCTTTGACGGATATTGATTTACTGCCCAGCTGAGGGGATAATTCACGCAGAAGGAAAGTGCAGGACAGTGGTGCAGTGTCAACCAAGTCAAAGTTGACATTACATGACATTTTCCCTTAAATCTGTTCAGATTACTTAGCGGCGCTCTATGCAATTTACTGTGTGGATTAATTAAGGGATTCCTGGGGGACCCGCCTCGTGCCGGCTTGCCGCGTAGATACGCCAGATAGAGAGCTATAAAGGAATTACCATACACATCAGTGGTCAGGGGGAGTGGGAGTTGGAGATACTATAGAGAGTATAGCGAACATCGACCTCGGAAATCGGAAGCTAACGAAGCGTCTTTATGACCTGTCCGCGCTTTCTCTCTCTCTCTCTCTCTGGCCAAGTGAATTATTCTATTTGCGTGCACTGTACGTGTTTTCCGTGTTTTCCGGCCATAACTATGTATGGTCACCCGGAGCAACAACAACAAAAACGAAACAACAAATCCAAGCGAAGCGAATGGAACCGAAATTATGGCACCCGCAGAGTCATTAAAAGCGTCATCAGGGATTCGATTGCCAAAGGATTTCCCCACGTGTGGCGATTTGAAATTGAAATCCTGAATGGGCTCCGAGTGCAGCCAAGGCGTCGCTGAAGTTTATCGATTGCTCCAGTTTCTTGCCGTGCATTCTGCGGGCAATTCTAAGGACCTACAATCAACTCCCGATGTCCTTGAGTACGAACTACTACTACCCATTTACAGGCAACACACAATTACACCTGGGTGTGGAAAATCGAAAAAATTATATACTCGATTCTGGGGTGGAGGAGGAAATTAGCCTTTAATATTTATAGGCAAAGGCTCTTCTGCCCATAATTGCAGCCATATCGAAGGAGGCCCTAACGAGTATTCACTTGAAGTGGGAACCTGGAACCGTTTATCTTCATTTTGTTATTTCCCTCCTTGGAGTCTCTGACGTAAATCACCAGACGGCGAGATCCGTTCAAGTAGCCAGATATATCTACACATATATCCGAAAAAAACATATGGTCTTACAAATGTATATTCGCGACGCTATTAAAGTTTATTCTGCCAGCCGCGACGGCAGCTAAAAATACCAGCATAGACATAGCAATAAGTATTTTGGATTCATTCCAAGCGAAATTTACTTATTTCTGTGGATTTCATATAAATTCCAACGGAATGCCGCCCAAAGAAGCGTCTACGGTAGGTGGGGCCAATCATCACTGTAACCAAAACAGAACTAATTATATAGCTGCTCGCTGCGTAATTTTCGCTGGCCTGAGATCTTAAATAAAACATTTTGGGCTGCACTTGAATAGCAAAAGCGACTGAATAAAAGGCTGAGCTATTAACACTTGAATGGAAATGAGTTGGAACTGTTTTTAGCGTTTTTTTTTTTTTTCAAAAGTCAGTCGATGGCGTTAATTACGCGACAAACGAGGGCCACAGTGCCGTGCGTTTGTACTCGCACCGCTTATCTGCGAGATACTGGGATGGGTTGGGGCAATAGCAAAGGTAAACAGATACATATACTGTATCCACGAGATACACACATTCGCTGTGTCACCACCTTCCGGGGAGGGGAGGGAGGAGGTCAGATCCTCGAGACGCCAACCCAAACATACACAAAGAAATCCACAGACAATTGTGAATTCGAATCGATGATGGGAAGGAAATTATTGGCAATCGACCAAGATTACTAAGTAGTAGCCGCCCCCTGCGATGTCATCGTTTGTTTGGCTTTCCCTGGAAGACCGCCTCCTAATGCGGGGTAAATATGCAGTAATGGCAGGCTAGCTTACTCAGAGAGCCCTTATATAAGTCGCATTTATTCCCACCTGCACATGTGGGAAAGTGCAGGGCGGCGTGACGAATGTGTCAAGTCACTTGTTTTAATTTTTGCATATTTTCAGCCCCAAAACATGTTTGTTTGTTGGTTTGCCTGTCTGTTTATTTGTCTTTCGCTGCTGCCATCAAAATAATTAATTTGCGTTTGGCAAATGAAAGCAAAAGTGATGAAAATTAATAAGAGAAACAACTTTCTACGGCTACGATCGGATCTTTTGGCATTAGCTGGGGATTAACTATGTGTGTACCTCTATATATAATATGTTTGGTAGGTAGTGTGTCACAACGGTGACGAATGAACAGAGAACTGAGTCAGTGAGACTAGTTTACCTTCGAGTCGTTGGATCGGCGGATTCCCGCCTGCACACTGATATAATGACATATCGCCCGGCACTAAACGATTCTCGCTAACCGATCTCAACGGCAACCCCCTCGATCTATGCAAACCAAATGCAATTTAACAGTAAATTAGTTCACACATGCAACGGCAGCCACTGCGAGTGCGGCTAATGCCCGATAAAAGGGGAAAGAGAAGCGCAGCAAAGAGCGTCCTCAATGATGGCAAAAGAAAACTGGTCTGAACAGCATTAAACAACAATTGCATTTTGCCATTGCAAAACAAAACAAAACAAAGCAAAAGACAACAAAAGAGAGGGGATCGGATCGCTGGTTGCGAGAGCAAGAGTAAGAGAAAATCGACTTTCCAAAGCCAAAGCCATTGAATGAATGACAACAAAGTCCGCCTTCTACATAGAGAAAAAGTCGCACAGAAAATTGCTGCAGGCATTTCAATATAATAATGAAGACTTGTCATTCCTAAAAATAATATATATAATAGTTAGATATATAATATATATTTTTATCCAATCAAAATCTTATATTTTTTGCTACACTTGAAATAATGTGAATTTTAGCCTAAATGGTTTGTAAAGCATCTAAGAAATATCACTTGTATCTACTGGAGTTCTTTTTATTTTAAGATTTAAAGCGTATTAAACACAGAACAACTAAAAATATTTTCAAGAGATATCCATTTAATGCTGGTGTTTCCATTACTATTTATTCTACCTAGAAGTAGAGTTTCTGTCTTGGAAATAATGAGATATCCTTTTCCCTTGCATCTTATCTACAGATTTCTCTAAGATATCGGGTTTGAGCATATTTATTTTTCTCCGTGTCTGCACATATTGTACATTTGATTATACAGCTGTTATTCTTCATTGGTCACATAGCACAGCATAGCATTTGAAAATCAAACGATAAATTGACGCGGCGACACTTATATGTATTTTCGGTGCTGTGGTGGTTGTCCATGCAACAAATGTCCCACCTAACATAGAACCACATACAACTCGGATAATTACATTTGACCTTTCGCGGCGCTTAGCTTATTCAAATTCGTTTATTCAAATTCAGTCACTAGTCACTGGCTGGGCTCGAATACGATTCTCGGATGACTGTGCCGATGCATCACTGAGATCACCGAAATGTAGCTCGTAACCGTACTTTCGGATTAACAATAAGGGGCGCCGATATATATCCAGTATTTGTATTTACATTAGCCAGTAATAATTCGCGTTAGCTGAACACGTCGACCTCGTTAACCGGTCCAAAATGCGTCAGACCGCTGGCACGACTTTTTGCTCGGCGGTTCGGAAAGCGACTGAACAACTCAACAACTGAATGCCGCGCTGAGAGCCCCGAGCAAGCAACCTGGCATCAAGTGTTTGCGTTTTGTGGGGGGCGGCGTATTTTGATTTTTGTGTTAGCGTTTGGACGCGAGTTGCCGCAAAAGAAATCAATTTTGGCCAGCAAGAGGGCCCTTTATAAAATGGTTCGTTATTCATTCACGATTTACATGCACGCCACCCAAAACGGTAATTAGTTATCAAACATCTAGATACTGTCACAACTTGAAGGCAACGTGTCAGCTTGACAAATGACGATTGGAGGGATGAAAGGACACACCAAGCCCACTTGTAATCATCCTTGCACACCTGAACGCACAATGAAATTAAAAAAAAAATAGTACTGGCCCATGAGGGGATCGAACCCGCGACCTTCGCGTTATTAGCACGACGCTCTAACCAGCTGAGCTAATGGGCCTTGTTGACATCGTCCGCTCAAAATCAAACGAAAATCTCAGCTAAGCAAGGAAGGTATTCTTAATAAATGTTGTTAATAATTAAATATTTATAAATAAAATAACAAAATAAAATTTAAAAACAAAAAATAAAAATAAATCGCAAAGAGAAAAGAAAAAAAATTTTGTCAGAAGTGGGATTCGAACCCACGCCCTCAGAGAGGACCAGAACGCTCACACACTTTCGTTCAGAAAGCAAGACTTTACATCTTGAGTCTGGCGCCTTAGACCGCTCGGCCATCCTGACATGTGCCGAGTGACTGTCAGAAACGCAAGTTGTATGCGCGTGTACAGCCAGTATAACACCATAGAACATTTCTGACACTCGTATAACAATTTCAATGTAACTTAACATAGCTCTGTAAAATAGCAATGTCAAACAGCTCTGTTAAGTATTTTTCTGACTCTAGTACGGCTTTTGACATGTCCGGGACACATGGCCCATTAGCTCAGCTGGTTAGAGCGTCGTGCTAATAACGCGAAGGTCGCGGGTTCGATCCCCTCATGGGCCATTTTTTCTTTTTTTTTCAATGCACTTTGCAAATTAAAAAGTTGACATAGGTTTGATGAGCGCACGTCCCGCAAAGTAATATAGTCAAGCCAGATAAGCTATGGGCCAATAAGGGCATCGCCCAATTATGGAGCGCTGCTAAATGTTATCTCATGTCGTGCAGGTTGAAAACGGACCCCAAGTGCGATGCGATGATGTCACGAGAAGCAGACACAAGGATGATCTAACGCGGTCTATTTCTTGCAAGGCAGCTAAGTGAAATGTCAATTCAATTTGCCATCAAGGATGATTGAACTACCCGTCCTCCACCCAACCCCACCACGACCGCAGCGCGTGTGGTGTATCTTAATTCGCCACGGCAATCAAGCTAAACGGTTTATTGGGCGATCTTATCGGCGCAACGAGTTGAAAATGCTTTTAGACAAAAGGAAATCCACAGAACGAACTACAATCCGGGGCAAATCCTAATTTATTGCCTGCGTTACTGTCGACGGTTAGGATTTAGGTGCAGGGTATTTCAAGTGTCAGGATGGCCGAGCGGTCTAAGGCGCCCGACTCAAGACGAAGAATCTGGCTTTCGAAAGCAAACATTTTAAAAAGGTGAATTTGAATTTGAATATTAAACTCTTCAAAACATTATTATATTTTACATTCTATTTTTAATATATTGATGTTTTATTTGTTATTCCTCATTCAAAGTAAATAATGATAATTAAAAGTAGGCAAGAATAAGACAATCGTATGACAATCGACTTAGGATAATGTGTGGTTAAAGTAACCTTGGCTTTACTTGTCCACCTTTTAACATATGTATTCGCCTAAAGAAATTCTGAAGAAATCATTTCTAACCTAAATATTTCGCTTTTAAATATTAAGCACCATGCCGAAAACGCTATCAACTTTAAGCCAACAAGGCGTGGATGGACCGGGAACAGCTCAAGCAGCTGAGGCCAAAAAGCCCAAAAAGAGTGTAAAATTCTACCCGGTGGTGGAGTACATTTACTACGACAAACAGGAGACGACGTTCGCTGGGCTACTGCGAGTTGGTGAGTAGAGGCAAAGATATCGCTTGTAGAACGTCCCTATTGATTGATTGACTACTGTGCAGATGTAGCGCCTGAGAAAAAAGGCAGCGGAATTTTTGGGACTTAGCCCAAAAATATGACCATTTTGCAAAGAGGCAAACACAACACACACCACGGACAGGAATCACCAGCGGAAGTTGTTAACTGAACGTGACACTTTTAACCTAATTGAAGGGTACACTACTGCTGCCCGTGTCCTGCGCGGAGACTTTACCAGTTTAATTCACTTTTCGTGTACCACTACTACCGGTGACAGTATCCAGCCATTATAATTATTTTCACCTCTTTATATATTGTATATCTTGCATTAAAAAAAATCATCAGCCTCTGCATTTGGTGACGACTATTTCGACCTTCGATTCAGTACGAAACACGTAAGTGAGTTTGCAATTTACAGCGACGGCATGAATGGGTGCGCGTTGTTGAGGCGGAAGGAGCAATTAGCATTTGAAATATTTACAATTGGCAATGCCCAACGTAGAGAGAATGAAAGGATTATGGCCTTTAGAGACGTCAAAACACACTCGTTGATTCGATAAGGCTAAGCCCTGCAACTGACCTATGTCAAAGAGTTAGCGGGGCGGGCAAACAAATCGATAGTGCCGGCTGGCTATTAAATGCAGCCATAACCCTGCCTGCACCTGAAGACTACTGGCCGGATGATGGTGGTCGCTGGGCAATCAGCCATTGGTATCGCCTTGATATATGGCCGCGTCATTTGACTCGGTTATCCGCTCGGGCAATGCCCAGCTCGGGCATTGGTAATTGCAGTTCTGCGGCTATAAAAGGCCCTTGGGGCCCGTTAGTTGGCCATCCAGACACAGAGAGCGTTAGCACAGAAATGTTCCTCCAGATTGTGACTTCGTTCGCCCTTCTGCTGGCCATTGCTAATGGCGCAGCGATACCTCCGGGTCTGGTTCCGCAGCCCACGCCGGATGGCAGGATTGTGGGTGGCACAGCGACATCGATTGAGGATCATCCGTGGCAGGTTTCAGTACAAAAGTCAGGAGGTCACTCTTGCGGAGGTAGCATTATCAGCACCGACATCATTGTGACCGCCGCCCATTGCCTGCAGTCTCCGGTCACGGCTTCTATTCTCACGATTAGAGCCGGGTCGAACCGAAGAACCTATGGCGGCGTTTTAATCCAAGTGGCTGCTTTCAAGGCGCACGAGGGCTATAACTCCGAGACGAAAGTCAACGACATTGGAGTGCTGCGCTTGAAGACAAAGCTGACCTTTGGATCCACCATCAAGGCCATTACCATGGCCACTGCCACACCTACCCATGGAGCCGCAGCCAGCATCACTGGCTGGGGAAAAACCACCTACGGCGGCAGCTCCTCCTCGCAGCTGCTCTACATCGACACCAAGATCGTGGGGCGCTCGCACTGCGGCAGCTCTACATACGGATACGGGTCTTCCATCCGGGAGACCATGATCTGTGCGGCGGCAGCCAACAAGGATGCCTGCCAGGGCGACTCGGGCGGTCCTCTAGTATCTGGAGGGCAGCTCGTGGGCGTCGTCTCCTGGGGAGAGGAATGCGCCCTCGCCAAGTATCCCGGTGTCTTCGCTAACGTGGCCGAGCTGCGCAATTGGGTGCTGCAGGCCCAGAAGACCGTCTAGCTTTAAGTTAAGTGCAAGAGCAATAAAAAGCAACTCATAGTCGTAACTGCAGCTGCCCTGGCTTTCGTTTCCTTTGCTACTTCCGCTCATTTGACTGCTAAGCAGCAGCAGCAGCAGCGGCAGTGACTTGTGAATCCAGTCCCCAATGCCACATGTGCGGCAGCAGGACGACGTGCCCTTCCTGTGGGCCACGCCACTCGTACATGCAATCTGGGTCAGTCCGCAGGGGTTGCCTGGCTGACTGGCTGAGTGACGGGTGGGGCTTCAGAAACAGGCGGGGATTGGGGACAGGACAATGTTAAGCCTGTTTCAGCGGCATTTACATACTCAACGCTCGTGTGACATATCTGTGACATGGCTGTAAAGGACTTACCAAATCAGACACACTCATTTAATTGTAGAATTTCGAATTACTGGGAATATATTCAAGTCCTAGAGTTCAAGTGAAGTCTCCTTGGTTCTTTTATACAACAAGAAAATTGGTAAATTCCATTACGTTGTGAAAGTGAACTTTAGCCAGTCATCAGCTATCAGCTACATTATCCTTTTGTTGTCTTGATGGAATTGATGGGTTTACAGCATTATTAAATTAACAGCTTTTGTTATCACCAAGATAATCACAACCCTCAAGACAAGGAATGCAGAATGTGCCAGAAAATAAACCCTAACTACGTAATTGACACATCTGATTTGGATTAATTTCAAAACATTACCAAAACAACCATAAAGTTAAGCTGGTAAGCCAGAATAAGCCAGAAATAATACTTTGTAAAAGATGCAAGTCCTTTTAAGTAATACATCTTTGGACAAACGTTTAATATTTTACTTTACAAAGACATAAATATAACTTTAGAATACCTACCCCGTTTAAACCATATTCCTCTTTTTTAAGCCAAAAACTTTTATAAATTAAACGAACAAATGTTTGTTTATAAAATCTAAATAAAGAAAAACGGAAAGTTGGTAAACAGAGCACTGAAATCTCCGGGAGGCATTGGGCACTGCCAACCGCACCCTCGCTCCACCATCGTCCAGACTACGGGACGCCAGTGGTATTGATCCGAAACGAATGGGGCAACGCGACGCAGCTAGAGGATGCCCAGGGTGATGAGATGGTGACTAGCTTACGGAATGCCTAGAATTCTTGGGAGTGCAGCTGCTCAACACACTCACCTGCGTACTCCGCCCGCTTCCTGCGTAGAAAGGAGGCGGTCATTTGCAGGCCCCTTTGGGCCAGAACAGAAACTCGACTCCGGCCACTCTGTCGGGATAGAATGGAGCCCTTGGAATCCTTGCGGTTGCCCGACCTTCGGTTAGAGGAGAGTGTGCCAGCCGCGGAGGTGGACACAGAGGCGGCTGGCTGCTGACCGGATGTCGGGGTCACTGGCGTATTGGGCGTGTCCGAGTCGATGAAGCCCAGGTTGCTGTTGGCACTGTTCAGGTGGATGCTGGATTGATCCGCGCGGCCACAAAGCGTGGCGCTACCGCCACTGTGGACACTTTGCGATACGGAGGCGGCCAGTTGCTCATCCAGGCCATCTGAGACCCTGGGCGTGAGGTGCTCCAGAGACTCAAAGTCCCGATTGATGGCCGGCGGCATGGAGTGCCGGAACCAGGAGTCCTGGCGCTGCTGGGCCACACGTTGCTGCCGTCGCCGCTGACTTGCCGAAGTGCTCGACAAATGCCGCAGCCGGCTGCCGGGATCATCCGCAGATCCATTGTCCTGCGGACTACGGAGTTCCAGGCTCTGGCGCTGGTAGGGGCCCGACATCTTCTCTTGTGGGGTGGTTGGTTCTTGGTTCCTGGGGACTCGCTCCCCAAAAAGGCACTTGATCAGGACTCAGCAGGGGATGCAGGCACTCGAAAGGCACATGTGGCTACTAACTCTCGTTTTGTAATCTTGATTCCTCCTTGAGCAGCGGTTATGTAAGGCGCTCGACCTCTAACTCGGCGGTGGGAGTGTGGGTTTGGGCTTCCATTACCGTCTCCGTTCCCATTTCCGCTACCAAATTCACATTCCCAATTCGTGGGCCTTGACTCTGACAGGTGTTGAGAACCGGAACAACTGGCGACGAACCGAACCCAAGGCGGACGCCGCCGCCATTAGTGAAACAATTTTAAAGCTACTCCACACGGCTGCGGCGGAACATCAAAAATTCATTGCAATTCTGACATTTAGGGGCAATGGTAATGCTATTTGCTT
Organism: Drosophila tsacasi; assembly: GCA_018904565.1. Lineage (NCBI taxonomy): Eukaryota > Metazoa > Arthropoda > Insecta > Diptera > Drosophilidae > Drosophila > Drosophila tsacasi. The sequence goes on along the minus strand of JAEIHY010020047.1, from coordinate 27,463 downwards.
GTCACGCACATGCAGCCGGAGACAGGAGGGTTTATGGCACGCTTTCGATGTCGCAGATATCAATATATATTTACTTTCAAGTGCCTTACTCCGGTGGCAATCTTTCAAACATAAATCCAAAGAGCCAGAGCCAGAGCCCCATCAGTTACCAGTGACAATCTGAATAATTAAAGTGTCGTTTAAAGCGGAGGGCAGGAAACCTTCAGATTATCGAGCTGCATTCGCGACTGCAGCGCTAAATTGAGTATTTACACCTCTCCAATTACTGTACGCTGTACGCCGTAATTGCAAAAAGGCTAAAGCCAAAGTGGGAAGAGACTACTGGGCCACGACGAGTTTCGCCACTTTCAACGATTTCCCACGGCTATTGGCCGCTGCCAAAAAAAATCAAAAAACAAACACGTCCAAACCGAACCGAAGTCAAAAGCCAACTGCGGATCCTTTACGAAATAAGGGACAACACAGCCGCCTGCTCGTCTTTCCTTCGGTCCACGAAAAGCCGAGCCCTCAACCGAAGTTTGCTGCGCTAGCTAGTATAGCTGGAAAGGAGGGAGCTCTGCTACCCAAAAACTTTTCAAAAATATATGTGTCGCTGCTCAGGAGAATACACGCGCGTATGTGGGCCAGGCACTAAATAAACTAAGAGATAAATTGGGCAGCTATGAGCAGGCGATTGCTTATATTTTACATTTGCGACCGTCAGAAGTATGCAACATTGTTTGGTCTGCGCTGTGAGTTAGCTCAAATTGCGTTTGGGCGCAGCCGGTCATCGCGGCCCATTAGCTCAGCTGGTTAGAGCGTCGTGCTAATAACGCGAAGGTCGCGGGTTCGATCCCCTCATGGGCCAAGTCTATATTTTTTTTTTCTGTGAACTATTCTGTATATTAATTTAGAACAGTGAAGGTAGCTAGGGAAAAATAATCTTATCGCTTTATTGAGGGCAGCCGAGATTCAATAACGCTTTGTTCTCTTTTTGTAAGGAAATGTTTCATTTTTTTGCAAGGCTTTTTAAAGTGATTGTTCACTCTTGGAATGGTTTCTCTGATTATATTATTTGTTTATAAGGCTAGGTTAGTAAATATTTAAGTACTAAGTTATACAGAAAGTTAGTTTCAATGAAAAAAAAAATTTTAATTTCTATAAACAATGTTCTTTCATTGTTTTTGGCCACACTTTATTTATTACATATTTAAATATTAAGAGCTATTCTAAACCAACTTTTAAAATCTTTTACCCACATATGTATAAGTACAACTCAGATTTATGTGGGTTTAAATTAAACTGAAAGCGATAACAAGTTCACCTTAAAAAAGTACAGCCCTATAGGTCAGCCCTATAAACTAATGTGTGGCAACAACTGCAACATATAGGATTTAAATAGTACGTTACTCACTGGTATTCAGCAGACCCGGGCCGGGGAACTCGCTGCTGCGGCGATACGAGAGCCGTAAGAGTGATGATATGGAGGGCATCGGTATAACTTCCAAGTCAACAGCAACTGGTGACCAAACATCCGAGACAAGTCGCAAAGGGAAAAGACCAAGAAAGGGGCGGCTGCCGGCTGTTGTTTGGCTTCGCTGCTGCTGCTCTCTGTACTTCCGCGGAAATCAGCTCATTTATGCCAGCAAACATAAGTAGACAGTCACTACACTCTTCGCACAACAATACACCTCCCACACAAAACTGCTGCCAAGTTGATTCTATTTAAGCGCAGTGAATAATTGCGCGAGTGTGTGGAATATTGATAAGGGAGTAAACAAAGCCGTAACTGTGGCGATAACTGCGCTTACGAACGAATATGACCGATTTGCTCTGTGTATACTAAAAACTTGCTTTAATCACTCACTCACTATATGTTAGCAGACGCAAGTCGCGGCTTGTGGTCTATATTTTCTTTTATTCATTTGCGCTTTTTATTATTCGCAGCTGCCACGGTTGTATTCGCCTTTGCGCAGATCTGGCAACACCGCGAGCCACAGCTGTTGGCACTTATCGAGAGCCGTTACCACCAGCTATCGAAATTCAAAGAAAAACCACAAATTTAATATGTAATTCTAACGCAATTTTATTCCATAAAACGACAGGGTACAAATGACTTAAGTTCTAGGTCTTGTTCTCCAGGACACCGCACACTTTTACTTTTTACACATTGTACAAAGGGGGGATGCTTGAATGGATGGCAAACCTGTTTAAACCATTTCATTTTCTTTTCTTTCTTTTTTCAAACAATTATTTCAATGTCCGTTTCGATGATCAACTGAAATCAGTAATTCAGAGCGGCGGTTAAGTAATTAAGAAAGCTTTAGCTACATGCAAGTGATGGAGTCATGAACAATGGTTGGGTTATTCGACACATAAAACCAGACTTTTGTACGCTAGAGAGTATTCATACGTTTTTAGGTACTACGAGGATGGATATATACACTTTCTAATATACATTTTATGTTATCATTCAATATGAACGAGTGCTCCAGGTTATTAGGTGTAGTGATCATTAGATACAAGTTGCCAAAACAAATGTGATATTTCGTTCTTTCGGGCTCAATTCGATGCCGCAAACAGTCTTTTGAAAATGCATAGGTATTCCGTGTTAATAACTTCGTTGTTTCCGTTCCATTCCACGCAACAAGTAGATGAACATAAATTAATATCAAGTTAGCGAACGAGACAACAAATTGCAATATGCGGACGAGAAGAAACGAAAGTAACGATTTAAATGATGGCAAGAAACTTTTCAAAATGGCAAGTAATGGGTGGGTGGGTGGTGCTTCGGATGTGGCCTCTCTCGGGTTAATGCTGATTGACTGGACGTCGGCGCGATCGTTATAACTCATTCTCCATGTTGGAGCGAACGTTTCGCAGCACGTTGTGCGTTTTTAGTATCTGATTCTTGATGTCTTTCTCGACTTGTGCTTTTGCTTTGTTAGCCATACGCAACTTTTCGTAGGTCTCTTCGAATGCTTTCTTGGTGACGTTTAGTTTGCGCCGCAACTCGGCGTTTTCATAATCTACCTGGACACAGTCGTGGGCTAAACCAGTGGCTGCGGACGATGGGGAAGCAGCCAAGTCGGCCTTGCTGTCGGGTGAAGTCGAATCTGCAAGAATCGGAAAATAGAATCCTTGGTTATCTCCTGATCTGTCCGAGAACTTGACCCACACTTACCGTCTGACTTTATCTTCTGGCTGACAGCCGCCGCCTCTTGCTCGTCGCTCCTAAGCTCCACAGTCTTCAGCATGGCTCGCTGGGCATTGGACAGCTCCACGCTGGAGATTCGTCCGGCATCGCTCTCTATGCCCAGATCGGGTGACGAGCTGTTGATCCTCTGGGCCACGGCGGCAGCCGTCGCCGGGTTGGAGGCAGATCTGGCCGCTGGTGGACCCATGGGCACTGCCAACTCCTCGGAAGTGTAACCCGACTGTGAGACATCGCTGCTGTTGCCGCGCTTCTGTTGCTGCTGCAGTAGCTTTCGCCGCTCCTCCTTCAGGGCCTCCAGCTGCGCCTTCAGCTCATCTGAGCGTTTCTCCAGCTGCAGCTTGTCATTGTAGGCCTTGGTGCGTTCCATAACCGCCTTAGAGGCCTGCAGCGTGCTCTCATCCAGTTCCTTCTTCAGCGACCGCGTGGCTAGCTCGTTCTCGACGAGCGTCTGTTTTAGTTCCTTCTCGTTCTCCTGGTGATAGTCCAGGGAGCGCTGCAACTCCAGCAGCTGCTGGGCCTGCTGCTGATAGGTGGTCAGTGCCACCCAGTCGCGCTCTAGAGCCTCCTTGTGCAGCCGCTCGTGCTCCTCCAGCTGCAGCAGGGCTTCTTGCCTCTGCTGCTCAATCTGGGACTGCAGCAGGTCCACGGACATGGTGTGCCGCTGCTCCAGCTCATGCATTTGCTGCTGTGCCGCCTGCAACTCCATCTCGGTTATCTGCGCGTCCGCTGTCAGGGTGCTCTGAGCCAGCTTCAGCTGGTCAATCTGTTGGGTCTTGTGCTCCAGCAGGCGCTCCAGTTCCATCATCCGCTGCTCCTCGTGCGAACCTATGGCCTGCAAATCAGCGGTCAGAGCCTCGTTGAGGGCTCGCAGCTGCTCCAGCTGCTGACCGATCTCCAGGCACCGCAGCTGCTCCTGCTTGTAGCGATTGTCCAGCTCCACCAGCTGGCACTGCACATTCAGCACACGCTCGTCCTTCTGGGCAATCTGCTCCTCCAGCTGCGCAATGCGCTCGCTATAACGACTGCGCTCCTGGCGCGTGAAACAAGCCCTGCCCTCGCTTTCCGATTCACTGGCCGGCTGCTCTGTGGGAGCTGCCAAGCTGTTGGAGGTCTCTTCGAGTCCTATGCGGGCTAGGGATACCTTGCGATCTGGCTCCGACCAGGCCTCCGACTCGCTCTGAGTGTCCAACTGCTGCGTGGGCAAGGGCAGAGAGCGACGCTCTTTGCGCGTCAGATGCTGCTGTCCGTCGCTGCTGCGCCGCTTCTCCAGCTCCCGCTTCAGGGCCTTGTTCTCCGCCTTGAGGTTCTCCATGGATGGAGTCATCGAGCTGGCGGCATGGATCTGCTCATGGGAGTTGTAGGTCTTGTGGCTAACGTCGCCCTCGGTGTACAGGATCTCGGAGATATTGCACAGCTGCGCGAGACTCTGATCGGCCAGCGAAGCACCCGTTATGTTCAGCGTCATGTTGAGACTCTTGGAGAGATCCAGGCTGCGATCCACTGCCTTGCGCATGGCATGACGCCGATCGGCCGCCAGCACGCCCAACACATCCTTGTGCTTCAGCAGGGAGTTGAGGAAGCCGGCCAGCTCTTCCAGGCGATTGGTCAAAACACTGCACACTTCCACGCACTCCAAACGCCACTTGTCCGCTCTCTCCAATTCCATGCGAGCCTGCTGCAGTTCCACGCGAAGCTTTCCAATCTCAGCACAATTCTGCTGATCGTCCGCCAGGCGCTGGAACAGCAAGTCCGCCTTGCGCTGCAGCACCTTGTTGCGCTCCAAGGCCTGCGAGTACTCTGCCTCGGTGAAGGATTGCTGCAGGTCAGCCTCTCCGCCAGACTCCTCGCCAATTTGAGGCAGCGCCTTGGGTTGGTTTGCCAGCAGCTTGGTGAGGCGCTCCACCTCGCGATTCTTCTCCCACAGCTCCCGGTTGACCAGGTTCTGCAGGTTGGCCGTCTTCTTCTTGACCTCGGCCTGCAGCTGTTTGATTTTCTCCTCCTGCTCGGCGATCTTGTGTTCGTAGCGCACCTTGAGACTGACGGAGATTTCCGGGGAGCAGGCCTCGTTATCGCTCAGCGAGCGCCCGCCAGTGGTCGATGGCGAAGCTACAGTCTTGGCGCTGTCGTTCTTTAGGGAAGAAAGGATAAAGCCTTTAGAATTCTGTTCCTGTTCGGCCGGGTTAACTTGATGCTCACCTCCTTGTTGCCCGACTGCTGCTCCTGCTGGTTGAGCCGCCTGATCTCCTTCTCCTGACTGCTCAGCTTCTGCATCAGCTTCTGGATGGTGCGACAAGCCTGCTCGTGTATGCGCTTCCGCTCCTCGAGCTGCTCCTGGGCGTCCTGCAGCTCGCACACCTTGTCCGCCAGCAGGGCCCCCAATTCCCGTTTGCCCTGCAAGTGCACAGAAATGGAATCGCAAAAATTAACACAAGATAGTTGGCGTTTCTGGTTAGCTTTAATTAAGGGTTCTCTGTAACAATTGGGGGGGCAATGGGATCGTATTCAATATTCTTAACGTGAAATTTGACGGAGACAACTTCCACACGGAATGTGGACAACATCTGAAGCGATAGCTAACAAGGATCAACGAACGCGGAACGAAAGGGAGGGGGCAATGGCCAGCAACTGCACTGGCTGATTGAACGGAACGTGACGCCGCCATCCAACTGAGATGAGAACGAAGTTGGGACAGGACCGCTTGCGGGTGAAACAGAGCGGCATCCCGGTGTACAGCTGGTAGACCTGTAGCCGCACCTCCTGGAGGGTCAGTGTAAGAAGGACACTCCCCAGGGGCAGAGAAGCTGCCGGAATCCATTTAGGCGTGGTATCGAATAGTAGAACGCAGTGCTCGGCGCAGCCAGGACAGTGGGAACAGTGCGCCTGACACAGACCTGGGAGGGGGGCCGACTGCTGCTGTACTGTGGACGATGGCTGTTTAGGAACTGATAAGGCTGGACACAGCTTGGCAAGAGCGTCACCTGCTGCCGGCACATCCTTGGGCTCGCCGTCGGTTCCCGATTGCCGCACAAGATACTGAGCGATGAGAAGTTGGAGTGCAATGAGGAACTACTGCCACAACGGTGGATAGAAGCTGTGATACCCACCCCGTTGGTGGTGGTGGTATCCATCGCAGCCGGCGACGGCGAGTGCTTCGGCGGGACAACGGCCACGCGCTCCATGTGACATATTTGCTCCCTCGGCTGCAGGCTGTCGCTGAGGCGGAGGTTCTCCTGCCGCATTACACCGATCTCGGTATTCTGTTTGGCAACCAGCTCCTCGAACCGCACCCCGCTCTCCAGCAGGCTGCTGCAGGTCTCTTCCTTCTGCTTAATTGAGCTCTTTTGGAGATAGTTTAGGGGGGTATTGCTGTTAAGAAAGCGTTTGGCTGTGGTAGAGGATGCACTCACTTCCAGCAGCTGAATGTCCAGGCGCTGCATCTCTATTTTCTCGATAGCCGCCTTCAGGGAATCGTTCTTGAGCAACAGCTCTTCCTCCGCCATAACGATGGCCCCCATCATGCGCTCTTCTTCAGCTTCGGAGGACTTCACCTTGGCCTTCAGCTGCGCCAACTTTTTCTAAACAGTTTAGAACCCCCCAATTGTCACAACCCTTAATCTAACCTAATAGGGATTATGTGGGACGACGAATACTTACGTTTGATACCTCATTGGACTCTGTACTTGCCTCCAGGCGCTCCACCATCTCGGCATTCTTGATGGCCAGCTCCTCGATCTTGGCCTCGCAGGCAGTCAGGGATTCCTCACGCTCGGCCAGAGCGAGTTCAAACTCGTTTTGGACCGCGGCATTACACTTCTTCGTCGCTAGCAGTTCCTCCTCCAGTTTTCGCACTTCCATCTTCAGGCGCATGACTTTCTGGAGGTCAATTTGTTCGCCTGGCTGGTTCGATGTCGTGAACTGCAAGTAAAAGGGGAGTTATATTGAGCTAAGGTAGATAGAATTCTTTATAATGAAAAAATAACTTGAAAAATTACTTGAAATATAACTTTAAATTCAAAATTTACATTCATTTTATATCTTGTTCTATAACTTATCCACTTAAACTCACTTGGTAAGCGCGTATCTGTTCCTGCAGACCATCTATTATGGCCTGACTATCGAGATCCGCCTTGCGCTGCTTTTCCTCATGGTGCGAAATAGCCCTGGCAGCGTCCTTCAACAGCTCCATCTTCTCATCGACTGTTCTGCGCAGCATCTCGACCTCGATCTTGGCGTCAATTAGCTGCTTATTTAGGGCATCTACCGAGTGATGGCCACGGCCGCCCGGCTGACCCTCCTCCATGAAGTATATGCGCAGCTTCAGGTTAAAGTTCTCCTTACGCAGCGAGGATATCTGCTCTTCCAGCTCGCGCACCGATCGGCCTTGGCCCATCATGGGGGAGTGGCTGCCGCCAGGTGGTCGCGACGCATCAAAACTGGCGTCTGTAAGTAACACAGAGGCACACAGTGATTATTATTTAATCTGCGATCTGCGACAGTGAATATCCACTAACTACGCAATTCATTTAATCGCCAATTCCGCGACCCTGAGGACACCGACAGACTGTGACTCATGGCTATGGTTATTATTATAAAATATATAAACTTTTGGGACAAATTTCTGTAGACTTTATTTGGGGTGTGGTGCCAAAACGATGTTGTGGTTGTCTGAGACTTTTTCTGACTAAGGTAAACTTAAGGAGACATTTCTATCAAGACCTACTTTGATAAAAAAAAATAAAGTCGATTTTGATTAGTTTACTTTGGTTTTTGGCAATTACACATCCATTTTAGTTCTTTTAAAAACATTTTCTAAGTTGTTTCTTGGAAGTAATATATGAATAAGAATTAGTAAGGCAAAAAATATAGAAGACTATCTGCAAAGTTTCATTCAGATAGGTTCAAAACTGAAGGACTAGTTTGCGTAGAAACGGACGGACACACGAACAGACGGACAGACGGTCATGGCTAGATCGACTCGGCTGTTGATGCTGATCAAGAATATATATACTTTATAGGGCCGGAAATGTCTCCCTCACTGCTTTGAAAACTTCTGACTAAAATTATAATACCCTGAAAGGGTATAAAAATAATATCGATTTTCAAATTCCAACCAGAAAACTAGTTTTTTGAAGACACACCTATCTTATTATTTTCCCACCCCTTGTCCCATTATCACCACCTATAAACAGATTAGGTAAACGCCCACTTACATGAGTTCTCCAAGGTGACATCTTGAAAGGTTGCCGGCGTGAAGCTGCAAAAGTAAAGAGGGAATCTGTTAATTGAGCACAATGAAGGCAGTTTTCGTGGTGACCTCGCCGAGAACCACAACCAATAAAACAAGTCGAATGTATAAACGGTAATTAAGATTTTAATTTTGCATACACAAGTTAACATATATTTTCGGCAGTGATGACATAATAGCGCCCTGAGACTATCTCGAACAACCTCTGACCTCGTCCGAGCATTCTTCGATGGTAGTGGTATTGCCAGGCTGAAAGCACTCGTCGATGGCCTCCAGGGTGCCGTTGCAGAACTCCGGGTACACAGACCAGGCCGTCCAGCCCTGCTGCTTCTGGATGCGTCGGGCACACTGGACAGCCATCGTTATGTCCTCGCCCAGCAGGCGCGTGCAGTTCACATTGCACTCGTTAAAGGCATGGTATTCCGTCTGATTCGGCGGCGCACACCAGTAACGATCGCTGATCTGGAAGAGTCCATAGTCCCGGGAGCCATCGTCGTTGCGTTGGCCCACGACGTGGGTGTTGAAGCGACTCTCGAACTGGGCAATGCATAGCCACAGAGGCAGTTCCGCCTTGGGGACATCGAGTATGTACAGCTGGCCGGCGAGTTGGCAGGGCGTGAGGCGAATGGCCAGCAGGGGAATCCCCGGGAAGAGGAACCACAGCACCGGCAGCAGTACTCTCACTTTCCATCGGACCACCATTCCAAGTGAGTTCCAGTCACAAAGTGCTGGAGAAACTCCGGCCATCAACAAGGTATCAACAACGAGTAGCAGTGATCTTGGCTAGCGCTAGAGCTTAATCGGATTCTAACAAACCGGTTTACATTATTTGGCCCGGCTTTATGACTTAAATTGGCAATAAATACTGGAAAATCGACGGATAATGCAACAAGGTTTCATGTTTTCACTGCACTTTGGCACTGGCTACTATTTATTTTTTGCTGCCTACGCTGTTCATTAATGCCATATACGAATAAATCAAACTGGAAGTGATCCGAATTTCTATTTCGAACATTCTATAGGCTAATAATTAAGCAACTCATCTCAGCTTTGGCTTATTATTAAGCAATTCGATGAGGCGTGAAAATGATTGATTTTGATTTCCTTTTCTTCTAAAATGGATAATTTTAAAAGCGAAAGATGTTAAATTATAATTTTATTGCAGTGAGCACACCTAGGAAAGGAATTATACCACAGATAAAACTTTCTTTTGTTTAAGGAATCAATAAATGAAGAATCTGGTTTGCTAATAATTCTCCGACAGGACTCGGACCTGCCTTATTTGGATATATTAAAAAATAAATAAGAATGATAATTAGTTAAAAAAGGAGAATAGAAAGCCTAACTTATTTTAATACAAACTAAAATCAAAACTTTGTCAAGTTCAGCTACTAATTTAATTAAATTGCATACATTCCGACTTTATCTCTTATAAAAAACCATTTCCAAACTACTTAAAACACAACGAAACCCCCAGTACAATAAGATCTGCACTGTACTGTTCTGTTCCGTCAATTATAGACACACCCAGTTGCCTAAATGGGCAGCAATAAAGCTCTTTTTGATGTATTCTTCTGTTTGCTTTTGGCAAATCGCTCTGTGAACTAAATTTTTCAGACAATGTCACACTCGAACGATCGCACTTCCAAAAACCACAAGTCGCAATGGATGAGATTACACTTCCGCGCCTTAAATCCGCCGTGCGACGGCTCTGGGAAGTGGGATGAGCAATTAGCCCCGCCAGTATAGATTGCCTACAGTGGAGCCTGCTTAGGGAAGATATATATGTACATTCGCACTTACCAGAACGTTCCGTTTCCCGTGTTCAGCGAGTATCGCTTGAATGGAGTGCCACCGCCAGCCTCATTTGAGTTATTTAGAGAGGTAGATCGAAATATACCCGCCATATTCTATGTTTCATTTAGCATTTATGCGCTCTTCTTGCTCGCGTTTATTTTCCTTTAGATTCGGATTATTTATATTACAGCGACTCTAAATTTGAGATTTAATTAGTTGTTTTTCTTATGCGCCGCGGACACGTCACCACCGCTGGCCGTAGTTGTTGCTGTTGTTTTTGTTCTTGGCTTTATTCCCTAAATACTTTTGCGGCGCACGCCAGACTTCGTTACGTATCCGCCACGTTGCCGTCTTCCAAAGGGGAGACAGCCATGAGTCATCGGCTGCTGCTGCTGCTGCCGACTGACGACGACGTGCAATCAGGAGCAGTCATCCGTGCAGCGGAAGAGGCTTCAAAGAGGCTTCTGGCTGCGCTCCTACAGATTGGATTCGCCCTGGGCTGGGATGGGATCGAATGGATGGCACATTTGGGCCACCATCCGTGCCGTACATCTCAAGAGGGGGTACGTACACACACTCGTGCACACCTCTTCTGGCCGCAATTTATTTTGGGAATTGAGCAAATTGCAAAAAGTCACCGTGAAAGAGCCACCGACCGCAATACGAGAGCTGCAGCCGTTCACCGGGACGAGAAAACTCTGCCAAACACTTCTACCAAGTGCTTTGTTTTGGCTTTTTCAGCGCCGTTACTATGGCGGTAATGAAAATCAATGGATTAAGTTTTGGCTGGGGGAGGTATAGCCCAGCTGGACACACAACAGGTGGCTCTTGAAAACGTGTTAGAACATGTGTCTCTCTATATTTAACACCTGCACTCTGTACCGTTGATGCGTTTTATGGCACTAGCGGCGGCAGGTAAGCTGCAGTTAACAGCCCATTTTCACCTCAACGCGAACCTGAACCTGTAACCGACAGTGTCTGCTGCGCTCATCTACCTGCCCGCCTGGCGCGCCTCGAGTGGGTGTCAAACTATGGCCAATGACACACAAAGGCGCCTGCATTATTCAACAAAGGAATACAATAACAATAAACAGAAGTGCCAGGAGAATATGTACATAGATCGCGAGTGATAAGCGAGTGCAGGGAAAAAGCGAGATCAACATTGTAATAAAGGAACTATGTACCTGGTCTGTAATTTAGATCATATCTGGGTGTAAACTAGGTGCACTATGTAAATTTATCATCATTAAGAAGTATTTCAAAGTACTTTACTCAGAAAAATATTCAAAGATAATATATAAATACAATTCAATTTAAAAACTTTAAATAAGAATCGAAAAATATGAAAAAGATAAAATATTTTGTTTAAGAATGTTTTAGTTCTTAAAGATGCATTTTAAGTATTGGTAGGAATATAAGGATTGCATTAAAATAATGAATGTAAATGTTGACTAACAGAAAAAGAGATAAAAAGCCCTACATAAAACCTCAATGATAAAAGGAAGTAACAAAATTATGCATTTAGGGTTTAACTTTAACTTATTATGACTTATATAGGTCACAGAAAAGTATTGATAAGTAGAAATAGATAACTTAACAAGACTATTGTGTATAGTATGTGCAGGAAATACCTCAAAACTATAACTATACAGCAAATAAAACTTTACGATCTGTATAAATTAATTAACCCCAACTTAATGGCATTCATTTTTAATTATTTGTATTCTATGTTAAGATAAGAACTAAATGACGCCTGTAAAAATGTACTTTCGTACGACCGACCCTCCTACTGTACTTTACAGGGCAGAATAGGATGCTCTTTGAGGGTAGGGAATGTTGCAGTTTCGAAGGGCAGCTAAGAGGTGAATTATGCTCTTTACTTTACCAAACCGTTTTTGTACACCATAGGGGTTAATTCCATGAGTCCATGACCCCTGCTGAATGCACGTGTGTGTGCATGTGTACATTTACCACACACACGCAGAAAAACATGTGATAAGGCGACGGAGTTATGGGGAAATAAAGAATTCCAGCAAATTGAGGATGATATGAGAGAGGGGCGGCCTCTGCCGTTTGAACTGTGGCAAGAGGAATCTCTCAAACAAATTAATTTCTATACTTTTCCGCTACTAAAATTAGCCGCAGCATCGCTGGCGACAAAAGCAATGGGAAATCAACAGTAGCACGAGCAACAAAAACAACAACAACCACAATAGGGGGCACCACCACAGCGACACGTAAATATGTCTCTAAGTATATGTATTACATTGTACATTCGAGCACACTTCTTACACTTTCTTACATATTTTCTATTTCGTTTTCTTTTCACTCGCGCGCCTGCAGCATCCCACACATCGTGTATCTGCGACGAGCGTTGTAGGCAACGAATACAAATCAATCTATCACTTTAGTATCTTTGTAAACAATTGCAATCACTTATATTATATGTACATATGTACATAAGAACGTATGTACAATCCACCGCTTGACCCGCCGATTGTTCCTGCGTATTTACATATGATTGTGTGTACGAGAGAAAGAGTGTGTGTGCGTGTGTGTATATATGGCACGAGTGATAGGAGCGAGAGGCAAGCAAAATAAATAAACGGAAAATGCTCTTTTTATACGTCCAAATAAACCGAAAGCCAGAACATAACTGACTGAAACAGCGATGCGACTGATTAAAAGAGAGCGCGCTGCCTGCTGCTGCGGGATGAGAGAGGGAAAAACCCCTAGAATCATCTGCTCGGCAAGGAAAATGCGCTCAGCAGATGTTACGCATTTTCCACTGCGGAATAGCCTTAAACGGTGCACGGCGAAAAACAGTAAGTACGAAAGGTACAGTTCAAAATGTACAATGTATGGAGCAGTAACTTACTTAATGTAAATTTCTACAATAAAAAAATCAACAGAAGAGTGAGTGTCCTTTGGTGCCACTACGCCCAGAGAGTCCCCAAGGTATCCTTTATGATTGTATTAAGTATTAAGTAGTCGTACAGTCCAAATCGTTTCTAAAAGATAAAGAACATATTTACTTTTCCTCAAGATAGGGTAAATGTTGCTACTCACCTGCCGCCAAATGCTCCGAAAAACTAGACAGCTTATTAAAGGGGTTTCCATTTTTCAATTTTGTCTGTTTTCCATTAAGATCCCATAATTGGACATGATTCTGATCTAGGAGAACTTACCTTTGAAGAATCTTTTACCCATTTTTTTTACACTTGAAAGTTTTTACAAAAATGCAAGTTTTTAAAATGATAAAAAAAATAACGCCGATAAAAATAAACTTGCGAGAATTTAAGCAGGGTCAGATAATGAAAGAATCTCCATCATTCACAATAATTACACTTAACATTATAAATTTAATTAAAAATATCAACAAAATTTTGCCCAGTGCATTATAGTGCTTGCTGCTCTCTTAAATTTGGTTTGGGGTGGGTATCAAGTACTTGTTGTTTAGCTGTGTTGGTGAGCATGCCTCCCCCAATGAGGCGGAACGCTGCAGAGATCTCGGAGAGCTCCGGCGGAGAGCGTTCACTGCCGATCTCAGCGGGCGCCAGAGCGGTCTCAGATGTTCATCATCTGCTGCTCAGGCACTTCGTGTTTTTGTTTATATATTTCAACTCTTATTGGTTATTGGTTGTGTTTATTCGCTTATTTTCTTTACTCACTCGTCAATGCTCTTGGACAGAGCCTCCGCCAGCTTGCGGAGCACTTTGCGGTCGATTTCGGAGGCGCCGTGCTCTTCCAGGAAATTGGTCACAGTCTCGATCAAGGTGATTTCCCGCAAGGATGAGGCGCAGGTGCCGTTCCCGTCGCCGCAGTAATCCCTTACAGCCTGCTTAGACTGGTCCATGGCTGGCTGCTTCTTAGTTTCTCAGTTTAAACACTTAATTGAACACTTTCACAAAAGACGCAAACAAAGAGTTTTTTCTTTTTGGAAAATTAAGCGCGCTTGACAGCTGATTTAAGCGTCGGCGTCTGCCACAGCCTATCGAAATGCAGCCCTGCGCTAAGTCGAAGCGCTGCCACACCGGGGGAATTAGAAGATACGGCGATGTGGCAACGCCGCTGCTTGTGCTACGAACCCCCGACTTGGACCGTTTACAAAAATTTACATTTCTCTGATAAGCAACTGGCACACGGCGGCCACAGATATAACGCCATGCTATAAACGCTCCAGGGGCACGTTTTCGCCAGCCCGAAAAATAGAAACCAGACCGATTCCAATCGCGGCGCTGGGTGGGAACAGCGAGAGACAGGAGGGACACACCGTAGAAAAAAACAGTGAGTGGAAAAAGCTCCAGCAACAATGTTCGCTACACTGAAAAACAAAATAAAAGAGGAGACGGGCGAGGATGTGGCCACTGCGGCCAATCAGCCGCTTCAGCGGAACAACAACAATTACCGGCTACGTAGCCGCCGGGTCAGTGTCAATTCCAACTCCGCTGATGATGTGGGCGGTGGCGGTGGCTTCTACAGCGAGGTAAGCAAAAACCAGTCTATTTGTGTACAAATATCCAGACGGGAGCAAAGAAGGTAAATAAACAGCTGTATTTTCCCACAGTCGGAGCAACTGTGCCAGCTGCGGAGCCAGTGCAATGAGCTCACCACCAAGGTGTCCACCATTACGCAGGGCATGCACCAGCTGCAGGAGGAGAAGACGCGGGTGGACAAGACCAACGAGATCCTGCTGGAGAGCGTGCGCGTGGCCCAAACGCAAAAGGACATGTACTGCGAGGAGCAGGAGAAGATCCAGAATCTGCAGCAGGTCGAGATCGACAAGCTGAAGAATCTTCTGAGCTTCCGTGAGCAGGAGTCCGTGGATCGCATGGTGGCCATGCGCCAACAGAGCCAACAGATCGAGTCCCTGACCGAAGAGCTGGAGCGCCTGCGACCAATGGAGTCCATAGCGGAGGACCTGCGAGACGAGCTCGAGCAGCTGCGACATTCCACGCAGCAGGAGAAGAACCTGCTGACCACCACGCTGGCGACGGTGCAGGAGGAGAACCGACATCTCAAGAAGCGCATGAAAATCGTGGAGGAATCGCGACTAGAGTCGCTGGGCAAACTAAACTCCGAGCAACAGGTTCAGGCCCTCATCCGGGAGCACAAGCTGCTGGAGCAGCACCTGGAAGAGGCGCACCTGCAGCTATCCGACATCAAGGGCTCGTGGAGTGGCCAGAATCTGGCGCTAGAGACCCAGGTCAGTCGGCTGTCCAAGCAGGTGGCCGAGGAGACGACCGAGAAGCGTAAGGCTCTTAAGTCCCGCGACGATGCCATAGAAAGCCGCAAGCAGGTTTCATTCGAGCTCGAAAAGGCCAAGGACGAAATCAAGCAGCGAGACGATAAGGTGAGCATTAGGCCATTTCCAGACAGACCGAGCGAAACTTACCTCTTACCTCTTCACCTCAGGTCAAGCTGCTGGAGGAGGAGATCGACGAGCTGAGCGTGTCTCTGAAGGAGTGCCGAGAGGAGAACGAGCAGCAGATCATCTTTGAGCGCAACAAATCTGTGAGTATGCCACCCGATGATGACGATTTCCATTGGGACTTGTAACACTAGCTAACAACAGTAAAATAACTAAAATATATAACTAAACACTTACTAACAACTGAGTTCCTACCTCAAGGGGGAAAATTTAACGACACAATTTAACACCTATTTTGTAATTTCGATTATAAATGTTTTCCTTTCTGTTATTAAACTGATTTGAAATCGTTGGTAAAACTGATTGGTAACTTCTTTCCTTGAACAATGCACGCCTCTATATGTTTGCCTCCTCCTCCCAAACCCGCTCCCACATCCCGTTTGACGGAGACCTTTTGTAAACGTAAAAATCTAAACCCAAATGTTCTCAGCAAAATCTGGAGTCTGAGGTAAAAGATCTCCAGACTCGTCTCACGACGGCCGATGACAGGTTCACCGAATACGCCTCGAATGCCGAGCAGGTGGCCCAAAAGCTGCGCACGCAGGCGACTGACAAGCAGGAGCAGCTGGAGGAGACCATAATGCAGCTGGAAATCGAACGGGAGGAGAAAATGACTGCAATACTCCGCAATGCGGAAATCTCACAGAGCGAGGACATACTGAGGCAGCAGTTGCGCTTGGAGCGCAGCGAAGCCAGCGATCTGCAGGACAGGAATAACCAACTCGAACGAGATATGGCCGAAACCCGACAAACGCTGCAGCAGGTCAGCAGTATAGCCCAGGATAATGCTCAGAAGTTGGCAGATTTCGAGGGAATTCAGATAGAGATGGTGGAGAAGAACAAGGTGAGAGTGGTGACTTTTCAATCTTAAAACTAAAATTTACAAAACATATTTGTTCTAGACAATAAAAACCTTGAATCAGCGCCTGGTTGACCTTAAGAAAACCGTGCAAAAGGAATTGCGCGGCGCTCAAATTGCGACGGACAGTGATTCCCATCCCATAACCACTCCAGGCCAAAGACACACCGTCACCAATCTCGAGACGTTTCCCTCGGGCGGGGACAAGAGCAACAACTGCATCATAATGGACGAAGTTAATTTTCAATATTTGAAACACGTCATCGTTAAGTTCTTGACTAGCCGCGAGGTGTGTAGTCCCTTGTTACTTAGATACCAAAAAATGTAATATTTATGTATATCCAATCAGGTTGAAGCACGACATCTAGTGCGTGCCGTCTCCACGCTGCTTCAGCTGACATCCGAGGAGGAGAAGCTGCTGCACGACACTCTCAACTGGAAAATGAGTTGGTTCGGCGTGAAGCCAACCTGAAAATCAAACCGAATCCCTTGCAATAAATCACATTTGTATTTCTAGTCTGTAGTCAATTCATAATGTTTTGTGTAATATGTACATACCAATTACATATGCAAAAGCACTGTGTTATTTTATTAACCGACAACCATTCCATTTTGTTGAATAGTATTTATTTGTACCGTTGTGATTTTTATAAAAATAAAACTACCATTTATGTAAGGAAAGTTTTGTGATGTTTCGAGGGGAGAGCGGTCTAGTCTCTTCAATGATACAGTGGGAACCTATATCAATATTATCTGCGAACAAAAAAGGAAGGAAGCTAACTTCGGAAGTTTTGCATTTTCTTCTTCATTTATGGCAGCTATATATATAATCATCCGAGTTTCATAAAACTAAAATCTAAATTCTGAAATAATATATAATGAGTCATTATATATATATGACTATTAATGACTATATCTATGAGCAGATACAAATATATTGAAAACCATTTTATCGTGATGTTTTTTGCTATTTAAGTAAATCGGAGAAGTATACATGTGGTCTCTTTTACTCCTTGCAATCTGCCAATGATGATAGAGTCCCAAAGTCCCAGCATAGTCCTCTGCTTTGGAGATTTTTATCAAAACACAAGATGATCTTTTTTATGGTGTTTTGTATGAAAATTATTAAAAATCGCGAGCTGCGCGAGTTTGCATTCGAATATTTCGAAATTTGTTTTAGAATACGATAAAGGCTTTCAAATTTGATCCATTGGAAAATTTCTTAATGTTACTTTGCTGAAAAAATTAATTTTAGAACATTTTTTGTGGTTTTCGCTGCGGCTGTACTTTCTCGAGAATAGCCCATATATCGAATATTCACTTGCATTGGGAAATTTTTGGCCTCAAATATAGTTTTAGTATCCATCCCATCCCTACATCCCCAAATAAGAAAAGTCGTTAATTAATTCTGTTAAAAATACTGCATTTTACATTTAAAAATATTGCAATATTGTTGCAAGTTTCGCTTTGTTTACAAATTACGTCGTCTAAAATTAACTATAAATATGTATTTACCTTCATTTAATTATTGCAAAAACCTACGGCGTATGGATAACTAACTATTCGTTTGTATTATCTATGAATATATTTGTAAATGATATAGGAGAATTTAAGAGTAAACAATAAGAAACACACACGCATATTACTGAGGCACTTTTTGGTGTTTATAACAATTAAGAAGACAATTGTGTTAGTCGCAGATATATGTCAATATTGCTTTCGTAAAAGAATTAACTATTTACACGATCGAACTAAGTCTAGGGTTAAATGCTTTCAAACAAAGAAAGGATAATAATAAGTAGGTTCTGTCTGATTTTGTCGTAAAATTTGGCACTCGGAATTACAAGAGACTTATCGGCGAATATTATGATATTATAGACCTAAAGTAACTGCTAATAATTGCATTTCGCATACAAAAAAAAGAATGAAAGTAAACTGCAGTCTATTGTGGTTGTACTGCCTTCTATTTCGGTGTATCTGGCAAAATGAAACTTGACGAGATCTCGGATAGGTCCTTCCGGGCAGGGACGCTCTCTCTAAGCTACGATTAAAATTAGTTAAAGCCTTAAATGACCAATTAAACACACGTACATATTTACAAATCATCAGTGGTAGACATAGAGTGGTACAAATAATAATAATAATAATTAATAATAGCTAATAATAAAACTCAAAGGTGATATGTTTCTTGCCCCCCCCTGGCCGCCGCCTTACATGTAAGTCTCAAAATGTTACGTGAAGCCGCGACTCGGCGACTGCACCGGCGACGGTGGCGGCGGCAGCGGGGAGAAGTACGTTGAGCTACGCGACGATGGCGATGGCGGACACGAGGACTCCGGCACTATGCGCACATCGCTGTGGTAGTGCGAGCGCGGCGTCGGCGGCGGCGGATACGGCTCGCTGTCGTAGCCGTACTGCAAGCAAGCGGCCGCCGAGCTGGAAGAGTGCTTCGTGGCGCCGCCATTGCTGTTGTTGCTGTTCGATTTGCTGGTGTAATTCGAGTCGGATTCGTCGCAAATGTCCGTGGAGCAGGGCGTCGGCGGTGGCGGCTGATTGATGATCTTGTAATGCCGGTACGGACGTCGCGACCTGGTCGCCGGCGATGGCGGAGGATTGATGGGATATGCCACCATGCTGCTGCCATTCGTCGTAGAACTGGACGCTCCAGTGATGTGATTTCGGTCGTACGAGTTCATGCTGTTGCGCGAATTAAGAGTGGACATTCGCACGGCATCCGCCACAGAGGCGATCTTGGATACTCGCTGTGATTTGCTCAGCGTCGACGGTGATAGCGGATCCGAGGCCTGGTCGTCTTTGGGCTCCGTGCGGCTCTTGCCAATCCGCGTCCGGCAGAACTGCAGCAGGTAGACTATGGAGAAGATGGTGATCATGGTGGCGCCAATCAGAATCATAAAGGCGCGCTTGTCCGAAGCGGGAGCCATGCGGCGCTGCAGGCAAATGTCCGAGGATTCATCGGCTCCGTCGGCACAGTTCTCCCAACCATCGCAGAGCAGAGCGGCGGAGATGCAGAGCTAGAGAATAGTTAAATGTTATACTGTTTTTATGAATATTTTTGCACCCTTACCTTATTGATGGGACACTGAAACTCTCCCGGCCGCTTGCAGCAATCCGCCTCGTCGTGGCCATTGGCACAATTGGTTGTGCCATCGCACACCAACGACTTGTCGATGCACTCGCCCGACTGGCAACTAAACTGATCCGCCCGGCAGGTGGGGCAACCCACCTCGTCCGACTTGTCGGGACAATCCTTTTGCCCGTCGCAGCGCCATGAGGCGGGTATGCAGTCCTTGTTCACGTCACTGATCCCCGACACGGGAGCAGCGCACGTAAAGTGATCCGGGCCGCAGGCCGGAAAGGCCCCACAGTTCTCCTTGTCCTCCAGCAGCATCAGATGCTTGGGGCAGGAGCAGACATCGCGAGTGCGCGCCATGCCCTCGCCACTGGCGATGCAGATGTGCGAGCACTTGGTGCGACTGTGCAGGCAGGTGTGGTTGCGCAGCACCTTGGGATCTGGTGTCCAGACCGCCCGTATGTCGGTGATCTGCGGCAGGCGCTGCAGCTCGGCGGAGCGACGTTCGCCGGTGACAGTGATGCGCTCCACGCCGGTCTTGTCGTCCAGCCAATAGACAAAGCCTCCGAGGGCAGCGATGTTGATCACCTGGGAGATGTGCATGGACACCAGGGTTTTCCTAGGGAAAAGAATTCATTATTTTCTGACTTAACAAGGTTTTATTGCTTTGCGAAATTCACTTGTTCTTGCCATTGATGTCAATGGCATCTATCCGCTTGCCATGTGCATAATATATCATATCCGACTGCTGATCTAGGGCCAGGGCCGTGACACCCTCCAACTTGTAGGCCAGCTCCACTCGCTCATTGCCATCGACGCGGGCACGAATGATGGCCTGGTGACTGCCGACATCTGTCCAGAAGAGAAGACGCTTCATGGCGTGGACGGCAATGTTGCGAGGTTTCTCCGAATCTCCGGTGTCAATAACGCCCACGGATTCACCAAGGAAGCTAAAGAAATATAATTTTAGTCTGAGTAGCTCTAGAATAAGCGATTGCCTTACCTCGTCACATTAATGCTGTTAGAGTGAGAGCATGTCCAGAATAGCAGTCGTCCTATGATGTCAATTGCCAGGTCAAAGGGCTGTCCCGAGTTGGCCAGCAGGCTGACCTTGGTGCCATTAGCCAGGGATCTCTTGATGCTGTGACTTCTGCCCTCAATCTGGAATTATTTAAGCGCAATTAGCAAAGATTTCCAGGCTTATCTTTGCTCCTTCTTACCCAGTAAATGTAGTGAGCGATGGGATCATAGTCCACAGCGCGTATATTCTTGCCTGACACGGGCAACGGAATGTTCGGGCAGTCGGTGGTGTTCGGTAGCAGCCGGCCGAAGCTGTTCCTCTGGCTAAAAATGATGTAGTTCTTGGGCGGAATGCAAGAGACACCGTCCTTGGCCAGTTGGTAGTGGGTGGGACAGGCGCAGGTCATGCCCCGCCTTCCCGGCGTGGCCAGGCACAGGTGCGAGCAGCCGCCGTTGTTGACCTTGCAGGGATTCACGCCCGTCTGACGTTTGTCATTGAACACTAGCAGCGAGGTGATGTACGTCATGCCCGAGTGCACTAGACTGCGGTTCTGGCCCGTCGTCTTGTGCACCCGCTCAATGTCGCCGGTATTCCAGTCACTCCAGTAGACATAGTCCTGGTACAGGGACACCGCATACGGCTCGTCCGTGTCGCTGCCGACCAGGATCTGTCGCTTCTTGCCGTCCCAGTCGGCGCTCTCGATCTTGGCGGGCCGAGACTGGGTGGCCCAGTAAAGGCGTCGCGTCTCCTGATCGAAGGTCAGACCGGAGGCATGATTGGCGTTCGACACGATGGTCAGCATATCGGAGCCATCCATCGCAGCTCGTCGAATCACATCCATCGGCGATTCTGTCCAGTACATGTAGCCGCGTCGCGGCTCCAGGACTAGGGAGCGCGGCTCCTCCACTCCCTTCCACAGCAGCACCCGGCGACTGGTGCCGTCCAAGCGGGCAACCTCAATGCGACGCGCCTCCGCATCCGACCAGTAGATATTGTTGGCCAGCCAGTCCACAGCAATGCCGTCTGGCTGACTCAGCCCGGAGTCCACGATCCGCTGCACATAGGAGCCGTTGAGGAAGGCCCGGAAGATGCACTTGCTCTTCTGGTCCGTCCAGTAGATCCGCCGCTCGGCCACCGACACGTCCAGGGCATGCGCATCGCGCACGTCCTTGAAGGGTATTCGCTCGTCGTTGTGGTTGCCCTCATTGTACTCGATGGAAATGCGTCCGATGTGCTCCTGGCGCGAGAACAGCAGGAAGGCGGCCGGAATAACGCAGGTGCGCTTGTCGTTGGCCAGCTCGTAGTCGATGGCACAGCGGCAGACATAGTCCCGTGGCCGGTTCAGGCACAGATGAGAGCACCCGCCATTCCTTACCGCGCAGGCATTGTGGCCCCTGACCTCCCGCAGGCGTGTGACCTTCAGGCCCATCAGATCCGGATACTGATCGACCACCACGATCCGGTTGTTGCCCGTGATCTTGTGCGCCCGGTCAATGGAGCGACGCTGCCAGTCCGTCCAGTACAAGTAGTCGTCGAGGATGCTTAGCCCGAACAGATGCTTCAGGTTGTCGCTGATCACGACTCGGCGCCCGGAGCCATCCATGTTGGCCACCTCAATCTTGTCCGTCTTGCCGTCGCACCAATAGATCGCCTTCGCCTCGATGTCCAGGGCAATGCCGTTGGGCCAGCCCAGGTTCTCGGAGACCAGGACCACGCGCTCCGAACCGTCCAGCGAGGCTCGCTCAACCTTCGGCTTGCGCTCGTTCCAGTCGCTCCAGAACATCCAGCCCAGCGAGGGGGCCACCGCAATGGCTCTCGGTTCCTCCAAATGCTCATAGATCAGCACCTTGCGGGCCGAGCCATCGAGGCGGCAAACCTCTATCCGATCCGTCGACGTGTCCGTCCAGTAGAGATTGCGTGCCAGCCAGTCCAGCGCCAGGCCATCGGGGTGCCGCACCTCGGAGGTCACAAAGTCCATCACTGCAGTGCCATCGGCATGCGCCCTCTTAATCGTGAACGTCTCTACGTCGGACCAGTAGATGTGCTCCTCCACGGGATCATAGTCGATGGCTATGGCATATCTTACCTTTCCCAGGGGCAGCGGGAATATCGTGTAGTCCGGCGAGTCCAGGGAGATCTTGCTAATCTGCGTTCGCTGGACAATGAACAGCATCTCCTGGGAGCCATTGGCGCAGATGTTTGGGAACACCAACTTGACGCCCGTGGGACAGGCGCAGCTGAAGCCCTGCGAGTTGGTGGCCAGCAGGCAGAGGTGGGAGCAGTTGCCGTTGTTGTGGGCGCAGGGATTATCCTCGTAGGGCTGCAGGGAGGGATCCCAGGCTCGCACGGAGTTAGGGGCCTTGGGTGTGTCGATCAGCTCCTTCAGCTCTCTGGTCTGCAAGTCCAGGGCATTCAGCGAGCCCCGCTGCCAATCTGTCCAGTACAGGCGGTCATCGTAGAAGGTGAGGCTGAACGGATACTTCAGATTATTGACTATCGTACGCCGACTGCTCCCGTCCAGCCGCATCACATCGATAAAGTGATGCTTGCCGTCCGTCCAGTAGATGAGCTCGTTCTTCAGATCCACGGCCAGGCCATTGGGCCAAAACACATGATCCTTGACCAGCGTCATTCGCGACAGCGGATCCCCGTCCATGCTGGCACGCTCGATCTTCGGATACTCTCCCCAATCCGTCCAGATGAGTAGCCTGCGGGCTGGCACCACTGCCACCGCTCGCGGCTGGTCCAGATCCGTCCAGAAGAGCACCTTCTGATACCGACCGTCCAGCGTGGCCACCTCGATTCGGTTCTTCTCGCCATCCGTCCAGTAGATCTTGTCCGTATACCAGTCAATGGCCAAGCCCTCGGGCTTGTCCAGACCCGTCGATATCACAGTTTGCTTGGGCGCCCGCAAAAGCGGCTGCAGCGCCGAGGCGTTGGTATGGGCACACTCGATGATCTCCCGGCCGCAATCCGTCCAGCAGACCAGGTTCTTGGCATAGTAAAAGTCAATGGCCATGGCCTCGGCCAAGTCCCGAACGATCACATCTATCTGTGGTCCTCCAGTGGGCCTTGTGATGTTCGCCACCTGGATGTCATGGCGAGTGGTGAAGAGCAGGGTGGCCGGCGTATTTACAAATGCACTTGCTGGCGTGTTGGCTATCAGGGAGGAGGAGCTGGGTGCATGAACTGTAAATAGAGAGTGGGGAAAATTTATATATTAGTTAGAAAATTAAGACAAAAAAGCTTAATTAACATAGTTAAGGAAAGTATGTTGTATTCTCTTCAATTTGAGGAACTTTAACCCTACTTTGATTATGAATTTTGCACTTTTCCTTAGATCTTATCCCTCCTTTATAGTCAGACTCAATCTGAACATTCTTTCGTTGAGGAAACTCAGCAAGATTGGCGTTTCTAATTACCAAATGCCATATTCAAGCAGAGGCAGACGGGTGCAGCAGCAGCATCCATCAAGAATTAAATAAGCAACAATGTTCCCCAGCTCGAGTGGTTAACAATATGGCAGCAGGCAGGCTGAGAGAGAGAGCCGGCATTGTGGCAGTAGTAAATGGCGAATGCTAAATGAATTCGCAACTACGCCCATGCAGCAGCAGCAGCTAAAACAACTTGGCCAGGTCTCTTTTGTTAACCATTTATGTGCATTTGCATGTGCGCATATGCATGTGCACTTGTGCACGTGGGTGGATGATGATGGATATGGAGGCCACTATAAGCTCCGAGCTGCAAGTTGCAGCAACCAGCAGCTGCCAACGCTGATCTAATTGCGTATGAATAAGCGCACAGAGGAGCGCCAGGTGGAACAAATTTTGTACGCTTACTTACGAGGAAACAGCCTCTGCAAATACCCTAAAAGTTACTCTTATTACATGCTATAATGTTTAATATTTAAGTTCAGTAAATTATTTAAACAGTTTTATAGAGGTTTCAATATGGTTAAGGTATAGCATAGAATACTACATCTAAGACTACCAGGAGTACCTCGCTAAATTGAAATACTTTTCCGAATTTTACGCATTTTTCCACTGCTATTTTGAAGTGAGCTCCACTTTCCGTGGCAAAATGCTGACCCACAAGGCACACAGGAGAAGGGGCACGAGAAGGAGGTGAATCCTTATCCCCCCGCCTGCTGTCAGCGCGACAGGCATTTGCAATATTTATGCAGCCGGGGCCGGAGCGGGCTCTCGAGTAATCCATCAAGACCGGGGAGAGCAAGCAGAACAGAAATGGTGACATTTCGCAAAGTGGGTGGGTTGCTTGCTGCCTCGTTGCCTGGCTGTATAAGCCCTGGTTTTCACCTGGCTGGCTGGCTGGCGGGTTGGCAGCAACAGGATTTATGTGCCAAGTGTGCAAATTCAACAATATTTACATACATCCCGCCCGGAGGCCATATGCCGCAGACGTGCGAGGTTAAATGCTTGCCCAGCTTAGCTCTCCTGGAAAATGTTGGTTCGATAATAGTGCTACTAATGCCGCAATCCGATATAGCCTTACGTTCGGCTATAATGTGCAGCGTAATCCCTGGATGCTGACAATGGGAATACGAATGCGATGCTGGGGAATGACGCGGCTGGTTGGTTGGGGAGGACGCAGCACTTAACTGCAAATCCTTGTATATTATTCACATTTTTTATGCTCCTCCGCAGACGGCAGTGAAGCGTTAAGAAATCAACATCATTACCAACAAAAACAACAACAAAAACAAGAACCAAAACAGCATCATGAGCAGCAACAAAAACAACATCAGCAGACATGCTCATCAAGTCGAGTACCGGAGCCAAGAAGGGGAGTCACCCGAGCAACCATCTCGGTGGGTTTCCTCTGCACTGAGGGAAAAATAGTTCAAAGAGGTGGGTTGTAGATTTATTTTCTATAGCTCAGACAATGGGAAAAGGCCAAGCGTAACGGCTAACGAAGAAATTAAATAAAAACTAAATAAAATGTAGAACTTAAAAAACTATTATTACAGAAACAGAAATTGTATCTAAACCTTTAATTTTTATATGCAATTTCCAAATATTTTAATCTCTTTTTAATACACAAGAGTATTTACAATATATGGAAGTTCCCTACCTTGGATAACGATAAATCTAACTTAAAACTCCCTTTCCTTCCCTTTAGTATAATATACTTTTATAATAATAAACTTTTCCCTCAGTGTAAGCACACACACTCGACCGAAATTGAAATGCAGACGAAGCCAGAGATGGAACCGTGGCGTAACCCGTTGATTCCTCCTGCCTGCACTTCATTCAAACTTGGGAAAATATTTTAATTATTAATGTATACAACTGGGGTCGGGCTGGGTCGGTAGAAGAGGCCTGGCCTCTTCCTGCTCCTGCTCCAGTGGGAGATGGAGTGGGCTGGAAGCTGAGGGTATAAAAATGGGCAACGGATGCGCATGTGAATGATGATGCGGCTTGACGATTGCCACTGGGTGGCATTGGTTTCGGTTTCGGTTTGGTTGGGTGGTTAATGGGGTGCTGGTCTCCTGGTCTCTCCTGCCACTTCCTCTCGCCCGTAGCTTGTGGCAAAATGGCATAATTCGGATGACCGAGTCGACAATTTCAACGCCACGGAGCAGGCCGAACTGGTCCAGGACCACGATCCACGACCACGACCAGGACCTCGGCACTGCCAGCAACAACTGCACTTAAATGCTAAATGAGTGCAAGTGCTGTTATTGTTAGCCAACTGGAGCGGGAAGGGATGGGGAAACGTTGCGAATCCGGTGGCGGATGGCGGGCGTAGAAAACTTTAAGTGAGCACTGGCATCAGGATGTTGCCACTCCGCTGCCTCCATCCGAGCCCAACACTGGCAACACTCGAGTCCTGCGCCCCAGCGCTGTCTCGCTCCTCGTCGCACTAGTTGCAACGGAAGTTGCAGCTATTTAAATGTGTTGAAGAGCTTCTGGCCGGGCTAAATAGGCAGCTACCAGCCGGTAGAATAGCACAACAGTTCACCAGTTGGCAGCCAGGAAGGCTGGCTCCAGCATCCGTATGCGGCTCATGGTTCTTCTGCTTCTTCTGCTGCTCCTGCCCCTCCATATTGTCCTCCTCCTGCTGCTGCTGCAACCAATGGCTGTAGTTTTTGCTGCTCACATTTTGCATGCGCGCTCATTGTTGTATTTGTTGTCGGCTAGGGACAGAGTTCACCGAGATACACTTGGCAAAATGAGTGAATAAGAAGACCTATGAAATAATATCTAAAATTATAAGCTCGGCCCGGTTCCGGTAATCTTTTTAGTTAAACTATTATGGATTATGTTTTAGGTTGTTTTCAAAATATAACTAAGAAAACATTAAATGCAGACTTAAGATAAAGGGATTATATTTATAAAATATACAAATAGATAAGACACATGGTTACATTTCTTCACTAATATTCACTTTACTTGTGTACTAAGTTAAAATGCATTTAAACTATTAATCAGATTGATATTACAGGCTAGAACTTATAGAGTAGGGGAAAGTAGAGTATGTTTACTCTACTCTTTTTATTATATTAACTGAAATCAAAGTATTATTTGGCTTTAATCACGTTGTCAGTACGCTTTTTTGGCATCCTTATATCTCTACTAACATTTTAAACTTAAACTGAGGGAAATAATCCTAGGAACTAGACTTCTCAGCGGGAATGTTCCATTAAATAGGCAATCAGCGCCATATCTCGCACCTCTAGTGTCACTCGGCCCCGGTGATGGGTGAGCAAGTAGGCGTCCTCGAAACGCTGCGTCAAATAGAGCTCACAGGACTCTTGCAGCGCCTCCAATGCGCTCTCGGTGATCTTAAACGACGTGGAGGT
>JAEIHY010020046.1:0-11806 GCA_018904565.1 Drosophila tsacasi | reverse complement strand
GTAGCTGGCTAATTGATCAAGCGCTGTATCCAAAGTCAGCGCGTCGTCAACCTGAACCAGCAGCACCTGCAGTCCTGCCTGGCGCAGGGCAGTCGCCAGCCGTTCAAGTGCGGAAGCATAAAACGGATTATCTAGCCCGCCGATAACAACACCAATCATATGAGATCGTCCGGAAAGCATGATACTTGGTATCCGGTTAGGGCGATATCCGAGCGTGGCAGCAGCAGCCAGCACTTTTTCTCTCGTCTTGCTGGAAATACTAGCATTTGAAGAAAAAGCACGGGAGACAGCCGACTGGGACACACCGGCCAACTTTGCAACATCTATCGACGTAACGGAGCGAATGATTCTAGTCTTCCTTGGTTCATGTGAAGTTGCCATAACGACTGATCGAAGGCGGTCACAGTTATCTACTATGGGTAAGTAACAGCTGCCAAGCTGTACTTTACGTGTTTCAGTTTAGGTTCGCGAGAAACGATTTTCTTGTCTTGTCATAACATAATTTGGAGTGATCGAAGAGCCGTTAATTGATTTGCCTTGTTGGTGATTTTGAACTTTTGGCGATTTGATTGACGGTTCCTGGAACTCATTTTCGCTCTGCGTTTTGAGCAGATCCGGGAAGATCACTCGCTGAATAGCTATGCGCTCGCGCTGATCCGTTCCAGGAAGAGGAAGCGGCGCATATTATAGACGATATTGGCCAGCCCGATCCTCTTGGTGGCTCGCGCGATACCGCCAGTTCGGACGAACAGCCCGGTCTGTGATTTCTGGTCGGCAAAGACATGCTCGACGCGGGATCGGATCACGGACTTTCCAGCATTCGATTTCTGGATATGCCGTGGCACACGCTTGAGATGCGGCTTCTTCCTGTGAACCTTTGAGACAAAGCCGTGCTTTTCCATGAAGTCTTCATTGGCTTTTAAGCGATACGCCGTGTCAGCCCAGACGTTTGAGGCCGTATTGGTTTTATCCAACAGCCCCTTTTCAATCGCGCGCCATCACTGGCGCCGGCGTTCGTCGTTTTCCATTTGCGGATGAACCGGAACTGCCGGTCGATGGAGCTGTTCGACTTGTAGCCAAAGAACGGAATGGCGAGGTCCGTTGCGGGGATCGTTCCGTCATCCTGCCGTTTTGCTTTCGTGAATTTCAACGTCCAGCGCGCTTGACGGTCCTTATGCGCCAGCTTTGCCGACTTGTCCTGCCAGTCCTGTGGAATCCGTCCCTCCCGAAGATCGGTTTTCTCAGCGTTCGTATTGCGCTGCTTTGGAGCAGCCACCAGTGTTGCGTCCAGGATCTGGCCTGACATCGCCAGATAACCGGCGTTCCTCAAAGTGGCGTCAAAGCGATTGAACAGACTTTCAATCGCACCCGCCTGTGTTAGACGCTCGCGAAACAGCCAGACCGTTTTGGCATCCGGCACCCGATCCGACAGGCTCAGTCCCAGGAAGCGCATGAAGGACAGACGGTCGTTGATCAGATACTCCGTCCGCTCATCAGATCAATGGTTCAGCGTCTGGATCACCAGGATCTTGAAGATCAGCACCGGATCAAAAAGCGGTCGTCCGCCTTTGCTTTCCTCGGAATACGCCAGAGCCTTGTCCAGATCAGGGCGGAACACCTCAAAATCCACAGTCCGGGAAAACGCTTCGAGTTGATCGCCAAGCCCACTCAGTCGAGCAAGCCGCTCTTCAACATCAAAGAAACCGGGCTGCTTCGTTATCTACCCTTCCAATCAACGCAGAGGAAATGGAACCACAAAGAACGCCTCAAAACCAGCGGGTT
Source organism: Drosophila tsacasi (assembly GCA_018904565.1). Classification (NCBI taxonomy): domain Eukaryota; kingdom Metazoa; phylum Arthropoda; class Insecta; order Diptera; family Drosophilidae; genus Drosophila; species Drosophila tsacasi. Next base: position 10,024 of record JAEIHY010020046.1, on the reverse strand, counting down.
TTTCGAACCATCCACCTCCGCCCGGCGCTTTGTAGCGGTGTCCAATTTGGACAGTGCCGGCGCGGAAACGGAGCTAAAAGTGGCAGTGTCCATATCGATGAGGTATCCTTGAAAAGACAGCATCGCGCATTTAAAGCTGGTGAACGTTGCGCATCATAGCAATTCCTATGTGAGAGGACGCAACGTGACTGGCGGACAGCTGAAGGATAGTTTTTTATTATTCCCAAAAGGAATATATGAAAAATAATTTATACTAAAATCTTATATATTTGGTATTCGAAACAGCGAATGATATCCCATGCCGCACGAAGCCTGTAACGATACTTCATAAATAAAACAGCAGCGTGTGAGACGGTATGCAAATTGACGTTTCCAATAAACGACAGAAGGTCCGCGAACTTCTTAGAAACGTCCAGAGAACGCAGTTTCTCATAAAAATCAAAATAGAAGAATACACAGACCATATTATAAATTCACACTATAACACAAGTATCGTGAAGAGTAAGATGTCAGAAATGATTTCTTCGTACATTGTGCTCCTTCAAATTCAGGACATTATTCTTACTGGCCTTTCAAAAACTCCTCCTGACGGGAAAGTGTTCTTATCCCCCGAGTTGGTCGGTGTTTTGCGGGACTATGGTCTGGTGGTGGGATAAGGAGAGTTCATTGGTAATGAACGCTTTTCAGTTGATCGCAGTTTCGCTCTCTTCTGTGATTTTTCTAACAGAATGCTCTGCGCGCCCGCATGCATCTGCAGATGAAACGGTAGCGTGTCATGAGTATCATGCAATGATGACAGCACCATTGCCGCCTGATGTTATGCGCAGGATGGAGGCGGACTGCATGAGGCTAAAAGAACAATGGAAAGCGGTACCTCCCTGAAGTCTCGACCAAAGGTATGCTCAGGTTTGGCCGGCGCTTCCGCCGCCCCCTCCGTCCATAAAGCATTCTATGTGGCAAGAAGAAGAAGGAGGCGCTCCCTTACTCAATTTGGACAACCGTATTACCGGCAGCCACGAGGTCCCATAAGAAGTTTCCCCCGACACCAGGTAAAGCTATCCTCTTCCGAGTTTAACGGGAGGTTATTTTGAGCAAAGCGGATCTGAGTAAATGGGTTGCCGAGAGCATTCAGATATCCGTGCGGCATGCCGATAACCCGTCATATTTCAGCGATATGGTGCACGAAAGGCCATGTCCCGACCGGTCAGTACAGGGAAAACCTAAACAGGACTGCTTAAGCTCAAGCTCTTGGGGCGTGCATCTGATTGGTCAATTGAAGCAGGGTTTCTGAAATTTCCCGATCTTTTTACCGCAGGAGAAAGAGCAATGGCGCTGTTTCGCCTCGATAATACCGAGGACCCTCTCCTGTGATAACATAGACCTTTAAGGAAAAGGACTTAACTTAAGCGCTTTATTCTCGTTGCCATAGCAGCTCTTGCCCTCACAGGACGCGCTTATGTCCTAGCCCCCTCCACCTCCCGGCCGCCCACTGCCCGCCAGCACATCCCGCGTCCGGACAAAGGTGCCCTACTGGAACACCAGCACTGGATCAAACGGAGGACGACCGCCTTTGCTTCCGTCTGAATAGGCCAGTGCCTTGTTCAGCTCCGGACGGAACACCTCAAAAATCCACAACCCGGGAAAATGCTTCAAGTTGGTTACCGACCCCACTCCACCGGCAAGGCTCTTTTCAACATCAAAAAACCGGACTGCTTCTTTATACATCCCTCATCGTAAGATAAATGATGAAATCACAAACAGAGCCAGATAAACGGGGGGCTACCCCCTCCACCTCACAAAACTACCATCGTATATGGCTCTTGAGGACAAGCTTGTTTCAGGCACTACAGAAACCTATCCCACGCCAAAGCACGCAGCACTCTTGAAGACAGTCCACTTACAAATAATATCGCTTTTTTTTGAGAAGATTATCATTTCAAGGCATACATCAACATAACGGACTGCTCGAAGCCGCATATGGCTGATCAGTGACCAGATTACTTGTCTGTTTGCGCAATGGGACTATCATTGCTTCCGGCTTCAGAAGGTCCGCAAGCAGTTCGGCTGACATCGGCACACGCTCCTTCAGCACATCGGCCACCAGCCGGTTTTCGGCCAAAGCCTGTTTGGCGATGGACGCACACAACTCATACCCAAGCACCGGCACAAAGGCGGTAATAATGCCGATGCTGTTCTGCACCTGCTCCAGACACCGCTCTTTGTTCGCACGAATACCACGCACGCATTTTTCGGCCAGAACTCGGAAGGAGTTGTTCATCGTCTGAATGGAATCCAAAATACAGTAACCCATGGCGGGTTCAAACGCATTCAGTTGGAGCTGACCGCCTTCCGCACAGAATGAGACGGTTGCATCATGCCCGATCACCATAAAGGCCACCTGATTGACCATTTCCGGAATAACCGGATTGATCTTGCCCGGCATGATGGATGAGCCAGCCTGTGCAGCAGGCAGAACAATTTCCGCCAGCCCAGCTCGTGGCCCGCTGGACAGAAGACGCAGGTCATTCGCAATTTTGGAGATCTTGATAGACAGTCGCTTCAAGACACTTGAGCAGGTCACAAACGCCCCAACATCCGAGGTCGCTTCAATCAGGTTCTCAGCCTGCTTCAGTGGGAAACCACACAGCTCAGACAAATGGGCCGTTACCAGTGCTCCATAACGTGAGTCACAGTTAATCCCGGTGCCGATCGCAGTCCCACCCAGATTGATTTCAGAAAGCTGCGGTAACATACTTTCAACAGCGGCAATTTCTTTCCGCAGGGTGCCGGCATAAGCTTTAAACTCCTGCCCGAGAGTCATCGGAACAGCATCCTGCAACTGTGTGCGACCTATTTTCAAGACAGTCTTAAATTCCTCAGCTTTTTCCTCAAACGCATTCACCAGATTATTCAAAGACGGCAGGAAAGAGCGCAAGGCAAAACAGACGGAAATTTTAACAGCTGTTGGATACACGTCATTGGTGGACTGAGACATGTTCACATCATCATTCGGATGCAAATTATCATACTGCCCGGCCTGAAGCCCTGATGCCAGAAGCCCGACATTCGCCACCACTTCATTAGCGTTCATATTGGTTGAGGTTCCAGCTCCACCTTGCAGAACATCGACCTTAAAATCTGACAGATATACTGGAAGGTTCTGACTAATTTCCTGACAGGCCTTTTCAATCATCACAGCCTTTTCGGGCGATAGATAGCCCAGCTGGTGATTCGCCAAAGCCGCTGCCTGCTTGACCAGAACAAGGGCTTTAATGAGATCGGGAAATTTTCCTATCGCCGTTCCTGTTGTCGGAAAATTGTCGACCGCACGCGCAGTATGCACACCCCACCTTGCATGACGGGGCAGGACATAGGCACCCAGACTATCCCATTCAGTCCGCTGTATCTTGTCACTCTTCGGATCTACACCGTTTTTATAAGACATCAGGACCACTTTCCCGTCTGCGTTTTTTCCAAAAAACTGCCGCAGACCTGTCACCATATTCTGGTCAACCGATCTGCGGCAGCGCTCATACCCTTAAATTTAAAGCATGTGCCATGACGCACACTTATCCAGCGTTAAAAATCCAGAGAGGTTTTGACGTAATACATGCCACCGCTAAACCCATAAGGAGAGTAGGACGCATATTTAGCCAAACCCTGCTGCGTGTTGGCAATGGAGTGCGGCACACGTGTCGGGTGCTTGTTCCCAACGTTGTTAGCGCCCACACCCACAGTCCAGCGCGGAAGAATTTTATAATCAACTTCCAGATTGGTGATGAACCCCGGATTCTGCTGGAACGGCACAGCCCCAGCCCCGGTGGGAGCAGCCATATAGACAATGGACCCATAACGCAGTTCCTGCACGGAAGCAGACCACTTCCCACGCGTCCAGTTCATACTGATCTGTTCACGGTTTTTCGGAGCCGAATGCAGAACCATCATCTTGGTGTATTCATTCACCAGATCAGATTTTGCAGACCGGATTTCGTTATCCGAGAAGTTAATCCCCATCGCAAACCGGAACTGACCAAGCTTTGCCGTATGCAGGGTGTAATCTGCGCTGAAGTCACCACCAAATGTCTGCGTGTTATACAGGTTGGCATAATAGGAAAGTGATGTTGCACTTTCGAGATTTGCGCTTTTTAGAAGTGCCAGAAGCTCAGAATCATTCTGGTTGACCGAATAGGTCTTGGTGCTGCCCATTCTGCCGTTAATGGCAATATAATACAGGTTCCCCGTTACGTGGAAATCATCAACCGGGTTCGCATCAAAACCAATAGAATAGCTGCGAGAATATTCACCTTTCATATTCCCTGCGCCAAGATATTTGGCAATGGCGCTGCTGGCCGGAATCTGGTCAACCGTATAACCGGGATACGGTGCTGAATAGAAATAGGACAGCGCACCAAGTGTAGGGGGACGATAGCCAGTATTGATATTCGCGCGAATAGCCCATCGTTTGTTTAAGTTGTAGCGGGTTCCAACAGAGCCGGTTTCAACTGTAGCAATATTATTATACCTGCCTACACGGCCACCTAGCGTCCATTCCCATTTCTTAGTGACATAGAAATCAAGATTGACGTTACCTTCATAAACATCACGGTTCTGGTAAGTCGCCGCTATCGGAACGTTCCCCGGATGGTCAGTTGCCCCCATACCGCTCCAGGAAGACGCCTCACCTTCAACCATCTGGAAGGTGTCGTGGCGATATTCACCACCAAACCGCAGATTGATCGGCCGTGGCGCCCAGTCCGGACGGAATGAACGGGACCCACGCAGACCTGCCGTCAGCTGTGTGGCAATAGAGGCGCCATCATAGAAGGAGGTTTGCTTACTGCCGGGAATAGAGACGTTTTCGGAATTCGTGGTGCTGTAATTCTGCTTATCACGCGCGTAGGTCACATAAGCATCCCACGCAAAACCGAACTTGCGCGCCTTGATACCGTTATCCGTCTCAAAATCAAGCTGATCCATAGCAATATAGGGCTGGTTACCATCAGGATACAGATCGGGATTGATCCACTCATCCGAGCTGGTGTTAGCGCGGTAGGTTTCCGGCACGTTTGCGCGACGATGAGAGAAGGTGGACGTGCTATAGAAATTAAAGCCGCGCGCCATCGGCACAGACATGTTTTCGCTAATGGTTTCCAGCGTCGATTTGGGAATACCTAAGCCACGCTGCACATTACGATTGGCTGTTTCATTTCTGGAATCATCAAAAATTTTCCCATAAAAATCGCCACCACGCGTAGTGGGAAGCTGATGGGAAACCTGTGCTGCAAGGTCAAGATAGCCGCCATTACGCCCCAGAGCCATGCCGTAATTAGCAGAGCCATCCAGAGCCTGACCATCCCCTGCATAATAGCCACTATTTTTAAAATTGATGCTCCCACCATGCGTATCGTGCTTGAGCACAATATTCACGGCACCCGCAATGGCATCCTGCCCATACAGAGCAGACGCACCTTCTGTCACAACTTCAATATGATCAATGGCGGAAACCGGTATCAGAGAGATGTCAGCCGGTTCACTCCCCCAGTTGGTGCCAGAGTTTGAGTTAAAATTCGCACCAATATGACGGCGATGACCGTTAACCAAAATGAGCGTATCATCCGGGGACTGGCCACGCAGCTGCATGGTCTGCACAAAGGAGCTTGCACCACCACCAGGAAGAACTGCCGTTGTAATAGCAGGATTTGCCTGTGCCAGAGCAGACAAAACGTTTGTCTGGCCGGTTTTCAAAAGTTCCGCGCCCGTCACGACAGTTACCTGCGTGGTGCTGTGCTTAGGTGTTGTGGGAGAAAAGACGGAACTGCCAGAATGACCGCCCACTTCGATAGATTCTTCACCACCCTGCAATGGCGCAGGTTTTGAGCGCTTACGTGCACGGGCAGCTTTTACAGAAGCCCCTTTGGCCGCTTTTATCTTTTTTACAAAAACTTTCTGAGGCCTTTCTGGTGGAGATGCGGCACTTGCTGCAAAACCACTTCCTGCCGGAACAAGAGCACCGAACGCCACACTCGCGACGAGTGACAATTCAAATTTCGATATTCTGGCCATCGCATCACCCTGACATCCGGTCGGATTAAGAAACTTATCTGGTTTTCTTATGATACGTTTCCGTTATGTTTTGGCGTCATATTGAATATTGATATGTTGCTTTCAGAAGTAATTTTCTGGTGGGTTTAGAAATATAAACCCATCTTTTCGATATAAAAAAAATCCCTCGCACAACGACACATGGCCCTGCAAGGAGTTCATATCCAGAAAAACTCAATGAAAATTATCTTGAAAAATTATTCCATAACAATCGGCTTGCGTACGGTCATCAAGGAAATCAGGCCAGCAACAATCAGAGCAACAGCGCACAGATACCAGGCTATATTAAAATTCCCGGTCCAGGCGACGATGTAACCCGTCAGAATCGGAGCCGTCAGACCAAGAGCGTTACTGAATGTTAGTGTGACACCGGTTACTGATCCGATTTTCTGGCCGTCCTGTAACATATCGGCCAGCATGGCCGTGTTCGCCCCGTTCGCAGCAATCAGGCAACAAAGAGAGAGAGACAACACAGCCAGAATTGGCATCTCTTCATGAAAGAAAGGAAGAAAGCCAATCATCGCGCTCCCGATAATACAAAACGCTACAATAAAACGCCGATGGCTGGGGTCGGTATTCCTGCGGAAAACAAAATGCTCCGCTACCCGCCCCAGAAACACCGCTCCGACAGCCCCCAACACATAGCATCCTGCTGTGCCGCTTCCGGAACCCAGAACATTCAGATGTAGTTCATGAATCAGATAAAAGGGTACCCAGGACATTAGCAGAAAGTTCAGAAAATTCTGCGTGCACTGCACAACAAGAATGCCGCAAAATGTGGAAGAGCGGAACAGAGACAGCACTTCTGAAACGCGAATAGGGCGAACACGCGCCTGCGTGTCTGATTTTTCCGGGTTTCTGTAAAGCAGCCACCATGCGAGTGCCCAGAGCAACCCGACAACACCCAGCGCCATAAATTCAAAACGCCAGCCCACTTTTGCAATCAGGTAAGCTCCGGCAATTGTGCCGCCGGCAAGCCCAATCTGCATGCCCGTCAGCAGGACCGTCATGACGGTGCCACGCTCCTGCGGTTTGGCCCAGTTGCGAACAATGGTTGCACCCACACCAAATGTTGGCGCTTCTCCCACGCCAAGCAGCATGCGTGTTAAAATAAACTGCGTCACATTACGGGTCATGCCGCCCAGAATCATTGCGCAGGACCAGACGGAAACTGCCAGACTCCCCACAAGGCGCGCACCAACACTATCCAGCAGAATGGTCGACGGCAGATTCAGCACAAAATAAGACCAGAGAAAACTGGAGGAGACCCATCCCATCTGAACAGATGAAAGCGAAAATTCACGGCCGAGATCCGGCAAAGAAATGGAAAGTGCCGCACGATCCCCATAACTGATGACATACATCAGAAAAATCATGCCAAAAAACACGTATCGTGATGAGTCTGCGTTCTTGTTCATCGCTTGATCACCCTTCAAACCTTCTGCCTTGAAAGGCACCCTAGCCTTACACAGCCTACCCGTATTTTTTTACGATAACGGAACATTAGGATTACACCATACCTTCGGTGCTTTTTTACGGATTTTTTTAAGATGCTCCGGAGGAAGATTCTGATTCTAAAATAGCTTTTTGCTTTACTGGTCTTTCATGTCGCAACATCCACAGACCAGAGCCGATAATCAATAACCCACCGACAAACATGGCCACACCGGGAACTTCTCCAAAACCCAGCCAGCCGATCAGCGCTGCCCACACCAAACCGCAATAGGCAAACGGTCCAATGGCGGAAACCTGCGCGGAGGCAAATGCTTCCGTCTGCAAAACCTGTGCGATACCGGCAAATGCGCCAACGGCAACAAGGCAGAGCAGGTCAGCCTGCGTTGGCATATGCCAGACAAAAGGTAAGGCCGCTGCTGTCGCCGCTGTCATCAAAATAGCCTGCCACATGGCAATAGTTGTGCTTTTTTCTGTCGCGGAAAGCTGGCGGATCTGCATGGTTGTCAGGGCCCCCACAGCGCCTTGCGCCAGAGCAACCGCATACGCCCATGTCGGCACTGCGCCATGACTGCCGCCCAGAAGCCCCTTGCCGGTTGCCACCACAACAACCCCCGCAAACCCAATAGCCACCGCGACCCAACGTTGTACAGACGGGCGCTCATGCATGAATGGGATCGACAGAAGAATAAGGAAGAAAGGCTGCGTGTAAGATAAAACCTGCTGCTCCGCCAACGGAAGATGTGTCACAGCAACAACCGTCATGATCATGCTGACCAACCCGACAACGGAACGGATGACATGACCGCCAAAATGGTTAGTCTTCAGAACAAGGCCACCGCGCAGCGCTATCACCACGACAAATGGCAGAGAAAACAGGTTTCTGAAAAAAACGATTTCAACAACGGAGAGTGTCGAACCGGTAATTTTCTGCAAAGCGTTGAGAAGAGCCGTAAAAAGTGTCGCCAGAGCCAGCAGATACGCACCACGTGCAAGATTATGTTGCATGGTCACTCTCGGTCTGTTTCTGCCGCGTTCTTCTCAAAATCTTTTATCCTTCAGCCGCAGCAATTTCACCACCGATCGCTTTAATCTGCGTGGCGATAGCCTGTGCGAGCTTATCGGACCCCGGTGTGTCGCTATGCACAAGGATAGAACGAGAGTGAATGGGCAGAGACTTTCCATCAATAGTGGTCACGCTTCCAGTTTCAAGAAACTGCTTTACGCGCCCCCTGACTTTATCCAGATCGTGAATCACCGCTCCTTCCAGCCCACGCGGTACCAGCGCTCCATTCGCCTGATAGGCGCGATCCGCCAGAAAAAGAGATCGAACCCGCAAACCGGCTTTTCTGGCCGCCAGATCAATCGGCTGCCCTTCCATGGCCAGCATCACCAGATCAGGATCAATCTGCGCAATCACGCGGGCAAGACGGTCAGCCAGATCCTGATCCGCATTGGCCATTGTACCAAACGCCGCATGATAGCTGACATGGCCCACCCGCACACCATAACGCGCGGCAATCCCTTTAAGCGCGCCAATCTGGTAGGCCAGCATCGCTTCCATTTCTTCGGCGCTGACAACCATGGTCCGGCGGCCAAAACCCATCCGGTCAGGCAGACCGGGATGCGCACCAATGCTCACACCATGCTCTTTGGCCGCCCGCACAACGCGGTCCATAATCAGATGGTCACCCGCATGAAAGCCACAGGCAATATTGGCCGATGAAATTACACGCATCAGCGCGGCATCATCCGCAATTGTCCAGCGGCCAAAGCCCTCGCCAATATCGGCATTCAAATCAATCTTCATGATTTTTTATCGGCCTGACCGGCCTCCCTGCGCATAAAAGATTTTCTGTAAAGTGCCGCATTATCCTGAAGGGCCTGCAAATAGGCATCTTCATTCCGCATAGCTTGCAAACCCTCTGCATGGTCACAGCACTGTAGTTGCACAAAGCTGCCAATACGCGCCTGTGCCAGACGCCATAAATCCGCTTCGATCACCGTAGCAATGCGCGGATAGCCGCCCGCCGTGTTGGCATCTGCCATCTGCACAATCGGCTCACCAGCGGGGGGAACCTGAATAATACCCGGAATAACACCGTATGAACGCAACTCAACAGAGTGCGTCAGCTTCAAAGCTCCCCCTTTCAGACGGTAGCCCAGCCGGTCGCTTTGCGCTGTAATCTGCCAGGAGGCGGACCAGAAATGAGCGCGCGCTTCTTCCGTGAACAGAAAATAGTCTGTTGCGGGAATTGCCCGCAAAGTCACGGTCTTCTCTTTTTCTTTTGCCTTGGCTGCGGGCAATGCGCACAAGGGAGGGACAGCCCCGAAGCCATGCGGCACACAACCACCTACACCAGGAAGCTGATCGTCTACCTGCAACGGTCGCCCGAGATATCCGCCAAAGCCCCCACGCAACTGCGTGCTGCGGGAGCCGAGCACAACCGGCACGTCAATCCCGCCACAC
>JAEIHY010020045.1:0-34909 GCA_018904565.1 Drosophila tsacasi | reverse complement strand
GGGGGGGGGAGCGACGGCACGGGAGTCGACCTCAAGCACTAATTGCAAAACGTTTTTGGGGGCGGCGGCTAATGCAATCGGACCTGCGCCACTAATTACGATGCATTGTGCTCGTGAAAATGGGGAAATATTTCAGCAACCTGCGGTTAATTGTCGTGCAAGCAAAGCAAACAATTATTAATTAGCTTAAAGAGAACACAGCCGGCATCAGAGCCATGCCCGGCATGCCCTGCATGCTAATGATGCTGGGCTGGGCTCCTGGAAAAGCCACAACAAAGTCGGATCCCTGGTCATTAGTCAAAGTGCTGCAGGCGAATGCAACTTAATTATATTATTACTCCCACAAACACAGAGCAGGCTCAGCAGCAGGCGCCCGATGAAGGACCTGCTCTTAATTTAATTTTCTCCTGCCGACTTCTGCCCCACCCGAGCCACAGGCCAAGGGTCACCTGGTCAATACACGAGGAGGTCACACCGAACAAAGCCTGCATATATCTTGCCAGCTGATCCTGCGAGCCCGGATGACAACAAAGCCGCATGCGACACGAATGAACTCCGGGAAACAAAAGCTCCAACCAGCAGCTAAGAGCAGCTGAACAGGTGAACGGGGAACACAGGTGAGGGTCTTAGACAAGGAGCAAGCAAGAAATGCAAAGCGAACCGCAAAAACAGAAATATGAAGAGGCAAAAGACAAAGACACAGAAAAAGGGCTGAAAGCCGGGAAGATGCACAGGCAAAGCCGATTGCCAGGTGGTAAGCATAACAAAGGACACCTGCCCCACATTCCGGGCTCTCGGGCCACCCGCCTAAGTTGCCGCCCCCAAAAACCACCGTTTCTTGCAAGGTGGCGGTTCTACTGCGCCAGTTAGTCCGTGTCCCTGTCCAAGTCCCTGTGTCCCTTTCCGTGTCCCTGGTTGCCCTTTTACGCAAACATATTTCATACATTCTTACTTTGAAGCCGAGTAGTCCCAGTGCCTTGTGGCGGCGGGTCTTTGAGAACGGACCCGGCGACTGCCAAGACTTTTTGTTCGCTTACAAAAATTAAAACGAAAAAAAAAAAACAAAAAAAAAGGAGGATGACTTTGTCACACCGAAAGGTAGATACCCTTGAAGTTAATATAGGAATTGATATGGTATTTTTAGGGGTTTTATTGAAAGGAGTACAGCCATGAAAGCTACAGATTCTACTTAGTAGAGCGGTCTTGCTCCTATGGAAATGGATAGAAAAAATCCGATGTATTATAACGACAATAATATCCCAATTAATTGAAGTGTTTATTTATTATTATTATTAATTGTAATTCTTTTTAATTTTTGCAAATTCGTATATCAAACATATCGATATTTCCGATATGATGTTTTCAGTATTAGTATTATCGAAACATTTCTTAGATATTTTAGACAAGTAAACAATAATTTAAAAAAAATAACTTGCTTTTTATAGCGCATATTGGTAACTTAAATTATCGCTACATATATGGATCTTCGCATTAAAAGCCCCTCTCAACTAGACCAGGTTAAGTAACGAGTCAGTTTATACCAAGATAACAGAATAGCCATAAAAATAATGCCAATCAATACCACTTAACTGGATTGAAAGTGTCACCTTCGCAGCTACAACGCTGTAATCCCCATCTGCAAGGGTATATAAACAAGAAAAACCTCGCAAAATATCCCTACAGTTGCCGCGTTTCTTTGATGCGCATTTGGCAGGGCGCTGAAAGGCGTGCTACACTCTTTGTAATCCTCCGAGGAGCCAAGAACAAGCAGCGCCAGATGCCGTGGCTGCTGATTCAGGTAAGAGATTCGTTGCTTACAAATTTATACATATATATAGTATCCTTGGTACTTACGCTGGAGATGAGGCTGCTGCTTTCCGTCTGGTTGCTGCATATCAGGCGGATCTGGACGTTCATGGTGCCTGCAGGGGATAACGTAAACGTAATAGGGCATTAGTTTCGAGAGCACTTTAATTAGTTCAAATGAACCCACATTCAAAACAATCTTAACCCTAATAAAAGCGTACAAAAAGCAGTAGCAACACCAGCAGACTCCACTGGCTGGCTTTCCACTTTAATGGGCCAGACAAAGGCTGGCTTCCCTCACACACACACACACAGCAGTTGTACAGTATCCTTATCAAAATTTCAAATGATACAGCACAGGGGGTTCGGAGCAAAGTGGATTGGGCCTGGACACCGCAAAGTTATCGCATAAAAGCCAAAAATAATTATCACCACAGACGACAACACAGCTCCCAACTGCTCCAGCTCCTGCTCCCATTCCCCTCTCCCGGGTTGTCCTGGCTTCCTGCAGGGTCAGGCGCTACTGTTGTCGGTCAAATGCTCAGCCTGAAATGCGTACATCTCCGGCTTGGTGTGGGGGAATCAAAGCCTCCAGCTTCGCTCGCAAAGCCACACAAAATCTACAACTCGTTGGGATTTTTGGGCAATTTTCCTCTAGAGCCTCCTGCTCCTATCCCTGCCTCGGCTCCTGCTCCTTCTTCTGCTTTTATTCCTGCTCCTTCTGCTGCTCTCGCTCTGACCACCCACACACATTTCTGGTATCTGCTAACGCCTGTCACTGGGCATATTAAAATTGTCTGATCGCTTGCAGATTGCGCTCTTTCGTTGGCCCAAAGCAAAACAATGGCAACACAGTTTGTGCGCCACAGAGTTTTAAAATAATTCCATTTTATGGCCAAGTCTGAGAGACAATGGAGATGTGTCATAATTAAATCGTCATCAGTTTTATTTGTCAAAATAAAAAGTTTTGCTTTTTAATGGCAAAGTTTTAAGTGCCATGCAATGGCTCGAATAAAAATCATTGTGCGAATATAAGGCAGCTAACACAGAGTGGCCCGGGGGAAATCTCGGCGCAGGATGCCGGAAAACCCCATCTCCCCCTCCCCCACACACACGCACACACACACCCAGTCTGTCCCGCCTGTCTGCTCTGCATGCATTAAATATTCATGCAGTAGTATCACATCCACAAAAAAAAAGAATAAAATAAAAATAAGAAAATCAGGAAAAAACAGGAAAAACTCCAGAGAAAAAGAGAGATTTTCCCAAGTGCAGCAAGATTATTTTACCGCATTATCTCGTAGACAGTTTTTTTTCTCGTTCGCTAGATATATTTTTTTGTATAATTTGAAGCACTTTGCTTGCTTTTTATTTCCCCCGCAGACGGACAAAAAGAATCTTAGTTAAAAAGCAAACTACTAAAAAAAAACGCAGCGAAAAGAGCCACCACGACAAGTGCCCGAAAATGTCGCAGTTGGGAGAATGGCGTCGCGTATAATAAAAAAAGAAGTCAAGAAAAACACATGCATCGAAGTGCACGACTGTGAGATACCCAGTAAACAGTACTGGAGTTAATTGAGGTAAGTAGTTATTCTTTCTTTAAGTCTGTGTTAAGCCACAGACTGTCTCGTATGCTTGTACATTGCATCAAACATCTCCTCAGAATTTTGTAATTTATACTATTAAAAACTATAAAATAATAAATATAAAATACACAAGATTTCCCCGACTACATCATACCCCGACGAATCGCTGGCATTAAAACCATGAGTACCAGCGATAAAAGTGGCGTGATAAAATGCCACGAGGATCGCAGGGAGGATGGTGCAGGAAGCGCAGTGTCACCGGGCAAAGAAAGTGCATTGGGCTGTACGCCAAATCTAATGCGATTCTCCCGTTTTTCCACAAAACACCCAAAAGCGCACCAAAAACAAAATGGAGGGGGGAAAAAAACTAACGAAAAGCCAGATAGAGAAAGGCAAACAAAATGGCGACAAGGCGCGCATGTTGCGCCAGCGGAAAGGGAACCGGAAGCGGAACCAGAAACGGAAACGGAAGCGACAAGCGACAACGCGGGCTCCTTATCCAGTTCCCTCCGCCGCCGGAACATGTAAATCGAATCAGTTGCCCCTGCAAGTGCAGCTGCACCTTCAACTCACCTTCCTTGCCGCAATTAGGCGACTCGTGTGTGAAGAATATGTTGACCAGCGACTGTGAGTAGTCCGTCATAGCCTTGCGGCGAGCTCCGCAAATATTTACCGACACCTTTGTGGCATTGTAGTCGATCTGAGAGCAGGAAAAAACCCAGTGAGCAGACCAATCTTCGTATCTCGTATAGACATTATTCCCACTCACCTGAATCTTGCCGTCGTCGGTGAAGGGCGCACTCTTAAAGTTGAAGCGCTGGCCCAGTTCGTCGTGCACCAGTTCGCAGGTGTCCGCACTGAAGGTGCACTCGTGCGGCGGGCAAAAGATATTCGTCTCCCACTCGAATCTGTAGGTGCAGTCCTCGATGGAACGCAGCACCGGTTGTCCCTAAATGGAGGAGGAAAGAGAAGGTAAGGAAAGGCAGCCATTAGGAGCGTGCAGGCAATTTGCAGGTGAGCGGCGAGGTAGTCCTTTGAAATAAAGACTGTGACCCAGTCAAAGCTGTCCGCAGGAATGGCCTATCAGAATCCGATTGCTTCTTGAATGTGTGGGTTTTTTTTATACACTCGAAAAATTTACTCAAACGAGTAAATTACATTACAAAAACTAAGAGAAATAAATAGGAGTTGTTACCCTTTACTCACACATATCAATTAATATTTTGGAGATAGAACCATACCGTAGAAATAAAATCAAAAACTGCAACATATAAGTGAAATAAATTAAACTTTAAAAGGAAAAGCTTCAGAAAAAAAGCTACACATGCTGTTAATTTAATAATATTTTAGTGTACCAGTGAAATTAAAACTTAATAAGCATATATAAATATATATATTAAATGTCTCTTCAATATTAATCTGCGAAGCAAGCAATTATGTGTATTCGTGTTAATTTTCAATGCGTGTTTTCAGTATTAAATATACTTTAAACCTTCTTTCAGTGTACTTACCCGACCCGCACCCATATTGCAGTTAAAGAGCATGTGCGTGGACAACTCCGTGCTGTTGTCCGTCGGACAGGGATCGCCCTTCAAGTACAGCAGCTCGGCCGAGGTGCGGTTCCTTTGCGACAGCGAGACCAGCGGAAATCCCATGCTCTGTGGACGAGACAAACAAGGGGGTGAAGGTGGTGAAAGGGGCGCTTAAGCACGCTCGTCGAAAGCGAAATGTATAACTTTATGTCTGAGATTGCGGCAAATAACTCGAAATCCCTGTCTGAGCCAGGCACACGTTCCAGTGTGTCGCCTGCTCCTGGCTGCTGGGTGCTTGTAGCTTGTTGCTATCCTTGTTGCCGGTGTCCAGGCCAACCAACTCGGAACCAGTGGAGTGGCCAGCACATCGATGCGATGATAACTGACATGGCCAAGGATTGCATGCCGGTCCGAGTCAGCAAAACGACAATTTAATGGATAGTTCAATGGCACCGCCCACCCGACAAAAATTAAGCTAGTCCTTCCGGAAATGAGAGTGAATAAAGATAGTAGCAATCGAAGTACGAGTCGTCGTCGTCGTTATCTTCCTTGACTTACTTAATAGTTAATATTAAAAGTTTATAGGTAGTTTTTAATGACTCTAAATAGGCACATGCTTCTCATTTAAATATATCCAATGAATAAAAGATTATCAAGGCAGGGATTCTCTTATATACAAGTCCGACCAGCTCGTCGCCTGTACAGCTGTTGCTGGCCCCCCATCGATGGAGCACGCTAACTGCTGCTATTGGCAATCAGGCAGCTTAAACGCTGCCAGCTATCCAACTAGCCAGCCAACGACGTGAGCTTAATGCGGGAAAAGCAGGGATACCCAACTAGTCCGAAGGAGGAACGGTAGGGGATAGAAGGGGAGCAAGGACTAACCGGGCTGGAGGCAAGTGCATTGGCGTTCGAGTGGCACAAGATTTATGCTCGGGTCAACAAGGTCGATGGCGGCGGCAAGCGTTGCACATGTTGTCGTCTCATCTTAAACGTATTAGTGGCAGAGGGTGCTCCAGTTTCCAGTTCCAGGTCCAGTGCCGCTGCCTCTGCCAGACCGGGCTCCGACTCCGAACCGAACTCATTTCGTATGCAGCTCAGGCGATGTTTTAGCAGTTTGCTCTATTATTTATTGCTGGACGTTTCTCTGGCGGATCGGATCGGATGCTTGCCCCTTTGAAAATCCATTTGAAAATCAAAATCGCAGCTAATGCGCCATCAGCAAATACACAACGACTGCCGCCTGACCTTCAGCATCCGGGGCAGTCTCATTAGCATGGAGAGGGGTCCTTGGGGTGCGGGGGAGTCGGGTATATGGCAGATCAGGGGGGACTCCCTTTGGCGCCGGCTTACCGACTTAGAACAGAGGCAGCCAGGCACACAGCACAGTAAGTTTCGCCAGTAGCTCTCGCTGTGCAAAATTTATTGAAAAACTTTCTTATCGCATTTGAACAAGCCAGTAACTTGCCTGTGTATGTGTGCCAGTGTGCGTGCGCCAGGATATTTGTGATTATTTTTTTTAAGTTTCGCAAAACTTTCCTCTCCAGGATACCAGGGACAAATAAAGAAAAAAAGTGTAGAAGAAAATACCAGCGACGACTGGCTGGCCAGACCGAAAGTAACTTAATTGTTTGCAGATACAAATAAATGAGTTGGACAAAAAAAAAAGGAAAGCACAAAGGACACGGGGCAGGACAGGGCAAGACAAGGCCAGGCTAACAACAAGGAGCTGAAGAAAACAAGAAGAAAATCTTGACTTGATTGTTGGAAAATCTTTCGGCTCAGGCCAAGGGAACAAATCGAAACTTTAATGCGCTGCTGCTGCGAGATTAAAAGAACTGTTTGGGATTCTCAAAAGGATTTCAGGACACGACATTTATTTAGGTTGCTCGTTCTAATTAGTGGCCAGTCCAAGGGGAAGGGGGTGTATGGCTATCGTTCCTTTGGCTTCAGAGAGGAATGTATTCTTTCCTAACAAAGTCTGAGATAAAAATACAAAGAAATGTTGGAGAGAGATTGAAGGAATTGTTGTGCAATCGGAAAGGGATTTTTGGATTGAGAAATCCATTAGGGATAAAGGTGTATTTGGAAAATATATTCAGAAAGGAAGAAAAAGTAATATGTAATTATAGTTATAATTTTTATAATTAGAGAAGCAATGTAGAAACCCATAAATCTAACCCAAAAGTTTCATATTTCCCTCATTTAAATATAACTTATTTCCTGAAGTTTCTAGTGCCCAATATACAAACACGTTTCTAACCCAAATGGAATATTTTTTTGTAGGAAACAGAATGAAAAAGAAGGAAACAAGGCCACGCTCGAGTTGAGAAGCAATAAAGATTTCTGCTAGTTCAGCGATTCACTGGGAACATGCCAGCGGACAAGGCGGCCGTCCTGCCCCTACGTTGCTCATCCGCCCTGTGGCCCGGTCGGCATTCAACCTACCAACCTACCAGAAAGCCAAGCAGAGGAGGCTAACGCGGCCACAACAGGCATGACATTGAGGGACAGGACAATAACTGGGATAACAATAAGCACAATGGCAGGCAGGCAGCGGTAGTAGGAGGGGACTGGACAGTTGGGGACGAGTTATGCGCCGCATTGTGGAGCTGCTGGCAAGGCATTCAGCTGTTTGCACAACAATTTGATCAATTTCATTATTAATCCGATTTGATGGGGCGCAAGCTCCCGACGGCAGCCATTTTGACGATTTTGTGGTTATTGTCGGAAGTGCAAATGCAAATGCAAGGGGACTAGGAGGTAGAGATGGAGATGGAGCATGCTGGCCGGAGTAATGGGGCTGCCATTGTCATGCTAGTCACATGCCCGTTGCCAAATTTGCACTGGCACAAGTCAAACGCCGCCATCGAGTTGACAATGGAGTCTCTGCATGCCAATGAATTGACTCGCACTCGCAGTCGCAATCGGAGTCGCAATCGCAAATCGCAAGGGAATTCCGAGTGAATATCAAACGTGTCGCTGATCCGGCAGGGCTTCCTTCGAGTCAAGCGCCAAAGGCGACAAATGTCTGTACAGGCAATCGCTTAACCCTCCAGGGACCAACTAATATGCTTGGTATTTTTAAGAAATGTTTTAATAAGTACTGAAGTCGGCTAACATGTTAGATAGACTAGTTTGCTCAGCATATTTGGCATAGCTGTAGCTTTCCTAATTCTTGCCGCATTTCAGCTATGAAGCTTATTTTATTGGGATTTAGTAATTTAAATGCAATCTAAACATATAGTATAATTTTTAATAAAGAACTATAGCTTGCTTAGAGTTATAAAGATTACCTAAGCTCTTATATTTCACTTCGTAATATATTTAAGAATATTTAACACCCTGGCACTGTGGGTTAAATATATC
The DNA here is from genome assembly GCA_018904565.1 of Drosophila tsacasi. NCBI lineage: Eukaryota > Metazoa > Arthropoda > Insecta > Diptera > Drosophilidae > Drosophila > Drosophila tsacasi. Next base: position 26,616 of record JAEIHY010020045.1, on the reverse strand, counting down.
TTCCCCCACAGGATTCAGGCAATGCTTCTTTCCATTGTAGCTGGTTAGCCTGGGGATATGCAATGGCAGCACATTAAAATATGTGCATGCGATAAGGGGCTGAACTGGGGGATTCGATGGAGCTGGGGCTGGGAATGCCAAGATGCCACTGCGAGTGCAGGCGAGACAGCGTTCGACAACTGCCAATGAGTGGGTGTGGTAGAGGGGCACCCAAAGCCATCAGTATGGGTTGAATTTTTCCCTTTTTTTTCTGTTCCAGAGGATGGAGGGGAGAATGGGGTCCGCTCAAGTGCGCGTCAGCAGCTACGAGCAGCACATTTCCGTTTCCGCACACGAAATGCTCTGAAAACGAAGCATTTTCAAAATGCAAAACGTGGCGCAAAATGTCAACAGAAATGGAGGGACCAAAGGCTACACTCAAAATATTAAAATAAATATATTAAATATGAATTGGTGAACCGCTCCTGGCTTTTACTCATTTTCAGAAAAAAATTTGGAGTTTTCATAATAAAATTGCAGAGAAAAATATCAAAATATAAGGAAAATCCTAGAATATATAATATATTTACGGTCTTTTACAAAATTGACTCAAAAATGCACATTTTCTAACAGAAATATGAAGGGATTTCAGCATTATTTTAGAATTTATTTATCTAATTTATTTTTTTTTTTTATTTATTCTTTCTTTCTTGAAAATATCTTCATTTTATGATAAATAAATGTTGATGCATTTATTTTTCAGTTAAGTTAAAACTTAAATAATTATTTGCAACACTTTCTTTCAGTGTACGCGGTTCATGGTTAGTGGAGGCTGTCTGTAGCGAGCGTCGACTACAAAAATAAAGCAATAGAATTTTTATAAAAATATATATTTGGCCCGAATGCGTTATTTCTAGGCCAACGGCATGCAAACAAAGCCGATGGCACTTTAAGCCACCATTACCATCACAGCCCCCGCCACCCATTCGGGCCATCTAGAGTCGCCTCCTGCCGGCGGAAATGCTTTACAGAGCACGTCGCCGGTAAGCACACCCCCTCACACTCACACTGTCACCCGCAAACACACACACGCCGTTACACGTACACGCGGCACACATGGATGCTGCTGCTGGCCGCTAAAAGCTGTTTTTACAGATATTTTACCCTCGCTCTCCCCCATCCAGCCGCATTTTGCCATTTCCTTCCGTTTCGTTACGTAGCGCGACGTTACGTTGGCTGACCTTACGTTATGCTCACATATTTCACTCGCGTGCTGCCTGCCGCAGGAATCCCCTGCCCCGGCACATTTTGAAGAACAATTTAGATCAGGGGCGGCGCCGAAGGGTTTCTTATTTTTTTGTTCAAAATTCAATTATTATTTATGGAAAATATCTTAATATCTTTAATAAAATAAAAGGTTTTAAAGTATTAGTAATGTGGAAGTTCATATAATAGTTTTTCCAAGTCATACCAAATTTTAAACATCTTCCATAAAAGCTTCAAAAAACATATTCAGAGCCTTAAAGGCTCCCCTGAATGCACCCATGCCTGGGAGCCCCTACTTAACTGCCCTCCATCGCCTCGTTCCTCCACCGAACTCCACCGAACAGCGCATTGCCATTTCCAGCGCGTACGTGCTTATTTTTTAGCAACTTGAACAATGTTTTTGCTCCCGGGAAATTTGTGCAGCTTGTGATAAAAGTTGAAGCCGGAAGGTGCCAGAGCGCGGGGATGGATGAGTGTGTGTTGCCCGGCCTTTTGGCCCCGGAAAATACGGAAAATGCGCTAGAAAGATTGCCTTCTGCTCACCTCCCCCCTCCCTTGGCATGCATCCATTGTCGCATGCAATTATTGTGCTGATTGAAGTGGAGCGAGTGCGGTGAATGCGGTTTAGTGGTGGCTCGCTCCACCCCGAAACTTAGCGAAGGAACCTAATAATTCATTCGACTTTCGTCTAAAAACAGGCTGGCATTAAGCCGAAAAGAAAGGCAGCTAAAAGCCGTGAGGGACACACAAAAAAGTGGGGACATGCAAGCACAGAAGTAAATTGAATAGGGTGTGAAAATATGATTTTCAAAATAACAAAAAAGAAAGGTATATTCAAAATATCAAAATTAGAATACCCTTGCCCTTTCAATGGATCATAACAAAGCCAAAAAAGCTTTAATTTTAATTAGGAAAAATTTGCTGGGCTTGTTTTTATAAGGTTATCAAATCTTTCTATGAAATATATCATTTTGAAAAATATAAATTTTTAATAATTTTTTACGATTTTCATTTTAAAAAATTTAAAACAATTTTGAAAAAAAAAAATTGACAATATTTTTTTCACCGAAGACAGCTGGATCGACTCTTCTATAGATGCTGATCACGATTACATATGGTTTATAGGGTCGGAAATGACTCCTTTACTATTTACTACCTTTCTACTGTAAGGTTATACAAATGGGAAACAATTATAAATAGAAACAGAATTAAAAAATGTGAGAAAAAAAACATTTTATAATAACTCTACAACAAATCAGATCCAATCTGGTTTATAACGAATGATGGCGATTAAAAACTTTTAAGAGTGATAAATAATTCAATAAATTCAAGCTCTTAATTAAAGGAATACACTAAAATACAAATAAAAAAATGCTCTTAATTTAAAAATACATCTATGATTTTGTACATCTCAATTTTTCAACAAAAATAAATCAATTCCGTTTTAATTAAAACCCAACTTAACAATAATTCAAAAACAGTAATACTTAACCCCCGATTAGTGTTAATAATAAATTCTAAACACAATTCATTAGGCGTGTGCAGTGATTTAAAGAACTGCGCTCGCAGTAAATCAGCCATGGACCTACTTTTTTCTCTCACACACATGGACGTGTGTGTGGAACGGCTTAATGGAAAAATGTATGAATTATTGAATCCAGCCAAATCCCCACCAATTATCTCATTCATTTGCAAAAGATTTGGCCCGCACGCTGCTTGGCAGCGTTTTTGGCCATTTTGCGGCCCGAGCAGAAATCTCGTTTCAAGCAAATTTCATTGCATACTTTTGTGGGCTTAAGTATTTAGGCACCTACCCGACCCGACAGAGTTGGCCCCGAAACTGGTCGGGATTCGGACCGGCGGCCAGTGGCCACATGCTCAGTGAGGAGATTTTTGGCATTAAACAACTTTTGGCCGCTGTCAACGGCAGACAGTGGGAGTCCGCTCCGCACTCGCATCCCAATTTGAATCTAAACCCCGGACCAGTCCCAGTTGGAGGCGCCTCTTAATGAAGCAAGAAAATAATCCACACTGGCCAGTCCCGGGGGAATTACGGATGCTGGCCGTAGCGAGGGGTCGGCAAATTGAGGTTGAGCGAAGCTTAGCAATTAGATTGCTGCATATTTAATGCATGAATGGCGCCACAATTTCGGACATTTGACCAAACGGTCACGGCGACGACGACGACCATATTGAGGCGTTTATGAGGTGGATGGAAAGGCGCACCGAGATAGTCTGGCAGGCCGAGGGTTGGCGCAAATTACGAGCGATCCCCTGGGCTCCCGTTCCACACCCATTGGATTCACATGCATGCAAAGAGTTTTAAGCACATAAGCGGCTTTCTTTCACGTGGCCAGCACACTCTTCCGCCGCCCTTTGAGGCCTTTTGTGAGCACACTCAAATCTGCCAGGCATGCACACAGTTGGGGTCGAAAAAATAGCCCCAAGGTCTGGCAGAGTTCCTCTTAAAGAATATTATCTATCTTTTGGAAAATTATTTTAAACAAATGGGAGTTTGTGTGAGCTGTCTCTTACTCTCTCCATCGCATTCTTTTTCACGCTTTGCCTGCAATGAACAACCGTCCCAAAACGAGCTTTTTATGTGCTATCTGAGAGAACTTGCAAAGTTCCTTCCCGGAATTAAAATTTCTTTAAATCCAATGGAATTCAAGGTTTAAATTTTGCTATCAATATGCTGACCTCTCCTGTACATTTATGCACCCCCAAAATATGTACATATGTATGTATGTATGGCGAGGTGGTACTTACACGCTCCTCCTCGGGGGCGCCGTCGGCCGTCACTTTGGCCATGCAGGCAGCAGATCCGCCGGCACAGCCTAATTGGTATTTGGGCACTAATGGACGGCACACATTCAAAAAGAACTGCAAAGAAATAAAAAGGGGAGCAGGAGGAGAACAGGAGTAGGATTGGGTAGTGACGATGATGGTTTGAGTTGGTTGAGTAGAGCAAAGACAAAAGCCAGCAAATTACGGGTCTGCTGTGTTCCGGGGGGAAATCAACGGACTGTTCCTGCTCTGCTGCTCACCTTGGTCGCTTTGGGCACCAGGTGCTCCATGCCAGCGGGCAGCTCCACCCGTGCCTCGTAGTTGTCGGTGTCGCTAATCAATGGCGTTAGATCGATCAGCTCGACGCCGCTGCTCCCCAGTCCCTCAGCGGTGTGGTCCACGTAGATGGTGGCCTTGCACTTAATCGGCTCACGGCAGGCAAGCGGCGTCTGATATTGGATCAACAGCTGGCAATTGGAGTCCTCAATTATTTTCAAAGAATCGCCGCCCCCAGTTCCAGATCCAGATCCAGCTGCCCCATTGTCCTTGGTGGCATTGTTCGCACAGACAAACTCGATTTTCGTCGACCAGCGCCTGCTGCCCCCCGCCGCTGAGGGGCACTCGGCACCGTCCTCGTAGAGCAAATAGAGCGAGCCGCTCTGATTGAATCGCAGCTGCGAGTTGAAGTTGCCCAGGCTGATGGTTGTGGCATTCTGTTCGTAGCAGGCGCCTGCAAGTGCACGGAATCATAGAGAGCACGGATCAATGAGGGCTTCCACGGGCAAGCGCCGAAAAGTCAGAAAGGAAAAACAAAGGCCATTTCAAAGGCAAATAAAAACATGAACATGGCCGGCGAATGCTGGGCAGCAAACCCTTAACCATTCACTAACTACACTGGGAAAAATATAAGCTTCGAGGATATTTGGTGATAAAAACTACAATGATTTTCTTTAAAGCTAATTTAACAATCAGCAAAAAATGTATTTTTGAGAACCAATTTTTGGTCCTATAAACATACAGATTAAGCAAGATCTAGATAGGTCAAGAAAATGTTATAAACCCTGAAGATTTCTCTAAGAATATTTAAAAAAAAAATTTAAAACCTAACAATGACTTCCACCACATTGTATGTTAATTCATTTTTCTTAGTGCAAGAAGAGGTATAAAACGAAGCAAGAGCAGGAGCCAAAGCGACAGGACATCAAAGGCGAAATTAATTGTTCTCGTTGTTTGTCAACTTGCAAGGCATTTTTTGCGCACATCCCGATCTAAGAGAGTGTCCAAGCAATTGGAATGCTTTTAGTCTATCCAGGACTAACCAGTCACAATGGACCCGAGCCCAGCACTCCTGCACAAATGGCAGTGTGAATTTACATCGACTCCAGCCAGGGCTCTGCCTCAACGAATTTAAGATTTAATTGTCCAAAAATAATATTAAGTTGTTGGCAGAACTAAAGCCGGACAACAACTGACAACTCAATTTTGTGGAAATAAACAGAATCTCCGCCAACCTCACATCCCAGCACTTGTCCTTTCTGGCTCCCTGCATTTCAATCTTTCCCTTTTCACTGGCAACCCCAACAATTTTGAGCAACGTCACTCACATTTGCCGGATTTTGATTGAGCGCCCTAGAGCAGACAGCATTGTGATTGTGATTTGACTAGAGTATGGTAATTTCAGAGCCCCTTCAGCAGCCCCACTTCCCCCTGCCCCTGCTTCCACATTTTTATACTATATTGCAGACATCGGACAAATACAAACACATGCAGGATCAAGAGCCATGACCAACAACGAGAGCATAAAAAAAATATCCGGAGAAACGAAGAGAAAAAGACCAATTGAGGTGGCTTTTGGCAAATCGAAAAAGAAATCGACTGTCAACTAAATTGATAAATGGCATTCTGGGGCTGGGCTGCGTGACAATATATGTACGTACGACTGTATAGTCCAGTGTAAACATGTGTGGCCAAAACAGGTCCTGCCCGAGTCCTGTGGAAGCATGCAATTGAATTTAGCAAGCCATCAGCCCAGAAGAACAGAAGACATCCTCTAAGGATTTATTTGTACAGCTGCGGTCGAAATAAAATGTCCTAAATATCAATGAGATATTAAATATAAGGGTCGCACATAAAATTCTCAAAATACTGGAGGTCTGAGAACTCAATTGAACAACAACAACAAGAGGAGACTCTTCTATTGCACTGACTTTCGCGATTTTCGTACACGCTTTGCCTGCAATGTATAAGAGGTAGCGAACAAGAGAGTTTCCGTTCTTTTAAGTTCGTGTGGTCTTGGGAGCGGAATCGAATGATGAAATGGGTTCAACCTAATATGAGTGCTATGGTAAATGTAATGGGAGAGATTTATAATTGTAAATCTTGTATTTAAAGACTGATTTCAACATCAGATTTAATTTTTATAAGCTATTGTTTTTTTTCTTACACATATTTTCTTTCTATCTCTATTATTATGTACCCGGCTGTGCTTTACAGCAACACAGGATGTATTCTTGTCCTTGTACACCTTGGGTGAAAATCATTTCCTTGTCAAGATTATCCAACGAGATTGACCTGGTCGCAAACACACCGAACACACACCCCCGTAAATTGAATCCCAATGCAATCTCGGCTCAAAGCAACCTCGGGCCTCGCAGCATTGCGGTCATGAAACAAAACATTGTTTAAATTCCGCCTATTTCTGAGAAGGGTTAAATATAAGGAGCTGACTTTGTGGCATTGATAAGGCGGGTGAGCACGGAGCACGGAGCTCGGTATGCCGCAAAATATTTCTGAGCAAAAAGCGGCGACTGTAAATGGCTGAGAAGGAGACCCGGGAAAATTGAATTTCAATAAGAAAACAGCCAAGAAAGGGCCGAGCCAAGTAACCCTAAAAACATTGACCAGCAGCAACAAAAAAAAAAACGGCCGAGCGAGAAAAACAAATATAAAACGATTTAGTAGCTCCAGTAGCTCCCCTCTGCCGACTCCCAAATGCCACTTGAATGGCGCATCCAGGCCAAACAGCTGGCGGCAAGTGTTAGTTACGGCTGCAGAATCAAGAATGGAGGATGGAGGAGGGTCTGGTTTTTGTCCATTCCTCGCCAAATTGAATCTGCCCGCCGGGCAGCAGCGCCAACACAAATAAGCAAGGAAACAAGAGAAAACCAGAGCCACACATAAAAAGGAGTAAAATGCGAAAAAACAGGAAAATGAAAATTATAAACAAAGCAGCAACTCGACCACGAAAGTGCGATGCCTTTGAGATTTAATACTCTCCAGAACTTTGGAAAATATGGCAAGACTTGCAATTATCTTACACTTTTACCCACAATTTTAATAGATTTTATGAAGTTACCTGGTAGGAAACCTCATCAGCACTGCGAAAGACAGGCGCCAGGCTCTCTTGAAATCTCCAGCTCCATTTACGTAAAAATTTATAAATAATTGTTTCTCATTTATAGTATTTGCCTCTGTTTTTAGGTCTAAAACTAACTACAAAACTCTAACAAATTCTTCTATACGCTGTGGTGCCAAAAATAATTCTCTAAAGCTTTGCATGAACTGCAAACAAGAACTTAATTTGCTTAGACAATTATGTTGACAGGCAGCAATTAAATGAAGCCTGCACCATCATATACATAGCTGAAATTCCCGCAGCTGCCCCCCTACAAAAAATGCAATTTGCAACGGCTCGCCATAAATAAATATAAAATGCAGGACGAAAACGCAAATGAAAATTACACAAAATGACAGGGCAACGCATGCTGCATAAGCAATTAACGGCAGCAGTAGGAGGCGGGATTTTATGGGACCTGTTTTAGGGGCGGGCAAGTAGGGGGCGCGGCCATAACTCACTCGCAGGCCAAAGGGGCCAGGGCCAGGCCACTGCCAAATGCCTTCAAATATTGAATTCAACTATGTAAACCAGGAGATTTTAATGCCCCGCACGAGGGCGGAGCGGAATGCTAGGGTACAGGGCGGGCGGCAGCAATATGCCGTCTGCCAGTGTCAGCTGGGCGCCAAATAGCGACCAAGCAGTGCTGTTTGCCTGCAGAGAGAGAAATAGGACCAGGTCTGGGATTAGGCAGAGGTCAGCCACAAGCAAAGCCTCAATTAATTTAAGCTCTAGCGACCTATACTTTCCAATTTTAAGTACATTGTATTGAAACGGATCTGTGGAGAATACTAAAGTTGCTTGAAATAAATACGTCAACTTGAATTTAATTATATGCAATTATTTCTCTGTCTGCATATGAGAGCGCCAGCTTGTTTACAAAAGCGCTGCCATGTCCTACGCCCCAATTCCGCGCTCGCTTGTGTGTGTGTGTGTGTCTGCTATTTGCCTAACAAATGAAAATTTCATGTAGGTCCCAGCCTCATGGCCTGGACATCAGCTTGCCAAAAGGGAGCACACACTTATTTATTTGTTTAGGCCCAGCAGTGGGGCCATGATATCACCTCCGCGCGCGCGAGAGAGCCAGCCAACCGAAAAGGACGCGCAAACGGATATGCGTCTGCAGTCAACTGCGAATGCAGGACACCCCAAAAGGCATACCCAGCTACATAGACACACAAAGAGCCGCGCTGCGTGAGCTGAACTCCATGGATACCGGGCACGTTTCGCATGCCAACAGCCCACATCGGCAAAAGTTGTTATTTGCCACGGCGAAAGAGCCCTGTCTCCCCCATTTGTTGATGTTGATGCAGCGCATACAAAGCAAATAAATAGCAAAAATATCAAAGCTGCGGATGTGCAGGCATTATATGCTATATGGCATAAGATTATGCACTGCAAAGGTAAACCAGAATGTTTGCCATGAGAAAGCACTCCTACAAAGCAACGGAGTATTAGGAATATATTCAAGCAAACAAGAGTTATTGATGAATGGTATTTCGTACATAATTTCTATTGAAACAAATTCCTGAGCGTTGCTTTACTTTTTTTTAAGACTGTTTATAAGATAAATTAATTATATTGTAAGATATTATATCAAACTTATTTTCTGTATATTTATTCCCAATTGTAAGTAAAAATTCAAGCTGAACATAATGAACGCACAACCTTCTTTAAAATGCTTATTTTAAACCCCTCTCTTCTGACTTTCTCACCCAATGGAATATCAAGTATTAAACCCCATTTATATAGAGCATTTTAAAGCCGCCAAAAACGTTCATTCTGATTATTATTGGCGTCGAAAAAAGAATGTAAATTGAATTTTCACGTGGAGCGAACGGATGGACGGGGCGGAAGGCGACCCCGGCTAATGGTCCGACCACCTAGTCTGCGTATATACACAGGCAAACTCGTAAATTATGTAAATATATGACGGACCACATCAGAGATCTAAATCATTATCATCATACCCCGGCTTTAGCACACACACACACACACGAGTGTGCGGCCATATTTATGGACATACGTTGGGGCGACGGACCTACAAATAGCCACTCTTGTGCGATTTAATGGAAACCGGATGAAATGGTCAACACTTGACCGGGACCATCCTTTTTTTGCATTTTCCTCCCCGGTTACCAAGACGATTATGGCCATAAGGGCCACTCGAGCGGAAGAGCAATAAAAAATCACTAATCCCGCTCAACTGGAGTTCCCGCGCCAGAAAAGGGTTTAAAGATTCGCCTGGTTACGACTTCCCTGCATGGAAGCTCTTTAATTACGACTCTTTTACGGCAAATAAGTTTCGCGTCGGCACTTAAAAACTTGTATTAATATCCGAGGCCGCAAATGGCCGACTTACCGCCATTTTCCTGGCAGGGGCTCCCAGCATGGGCGCACACTGCAATTGTATAGTTTCTGCCATCCTTAGTCAAAGTGCGGTCTGGCTTCGAGCTCAGCGGACTGAGATCCAATCTGTTGAGAGGAGGAGGAGGTGGAGGAGAAGGGGTGGGAGTGGACTTAGAGTGGAATCATTAGGCTAAACGAGGGGCAGCACTCACAGCTCATTTGTGGCCGTGAAAGCCGTGCACGGTTTTAGATCATTGCAGGCCAGCGGGGTGACAAAGTTGAACTGGTAGGTGCAGGAGTCCGCTCCCAGGCCCGCGTACTCGGGATGGGCATTCTGCAAAGGAAGATTAGGATATTAGAGATGGAAATGGGATAGTTTTAAGGAGTTTCTAAAATCTAGCGACTTAAGAGAAATCGTAAATAGAGAAATACAAAAACATAAATTTTTGTGTTAAGTTGAGCTCGATATTTTCCATATTGGAATTTTTATATAAAACTTATAGTTTTAAGCATAAAATAGATTAAAAAGGGTTTAAATTGTTCTAGTTTTAATTCTCTAATTCTAAAAACAAATTTTTATAGCGAAATATAGATTCTACTCACTCGTATAAACTTGTCACAGCTGAAGTAAATGACACTCGTATAGTTGGCGCTGGAATTCTTGGCGCAGGGCGTTGGTGACTCATGTCTGAGCAAAAGCTGCCCGTTTTCGACCACCGGTCGTGACTGTACATTTCCAAGATTGATGAATCTACGGAAAGAAGCATTTTCTAGGCTGCGCTTTTAGCGTTCAATCAAGACTCACCGCTGCTTAATGTCCGTGGCCTTGGGATTGAAGAGACATACGCTGCTGCCTGGAGGACACATGCTGTTTTCGCCATAAAGAACCGGCTTACAGACATTGATCACAAAGACGGCGTCCTGGCGATTGCTGGTGCGATAGTTACTACCACTCAGAGGCATCAAATCGAAGGTTCCATTCGATTTGGTGTCCCGCACGCTGCAACTATTCGATTGAAGGGCATCGGGTATGCGAAGGCAGGCCAGCGGCGTCTCATAGGAAATGTAGAAAGAGCAGGCATCGTCGGCCTGGAAAGGTTTAAAGGAGAATGTCATTGGGGAAGCCGCACTATATAACCCAAGACCTTACATAGGACGTAACATGCAGCGGCTGGGCATCTAAGGTGTAGTCACAGCTGAGCATTACATGGAGCTGGTAGTTGGGCCTGTCGGCAGTGCCATTCTCACACTTGACGCCGCTCTTATACTCCAGATACATTTTGCCATTCCTGTAGAAAAGCTCATGCTGGCGACCTAAGGAAGATAACAACAGGTAAGATTTCGATAACATTTTATGGGAATTGAAACTCACCTAGGATGTACTCCTTGCCCTGTTTCTGGAGGCAGGCTGCCACATTGCTCTCACCATTGCAGGTACGCGAAAGATTTCCGCATATATTAAACTCGAATTTATCGCCGGGAATGCTGGGACTCTCCACCACATGGCCGAGATCCGATTGGAGACCACTAAAGTCGAAGGTACTGCCATATATGGGTTCCTTAAGTTTGCATTCCTGGGTGGAAAATTTCTAAAGACAAAGCAAAGGGTACAAATTATAACTTATTTGTATTACTTTTGTAGAGACTCGCTGGGCTAAAACAAAGTTTTATTTACGATTTATAGTTTTTAACTTTTAAATAACATATGATTTTGGTATGAAAACAATTAGAATTTAATGGTCTGTATATTGATTTTTAATATATCTTTTACTGCCCTTAAAATGGTCAAATTTATTCAAAAACAAGAAAGGAAGCTAACTTCGGCAAACCCTTGCAGCTTACTGTTACAGTTTTACATTCACAGTTTTGCATTTTCCTCTATATTTAACGATCATTTCTATGGCAGCTATATTATATAGTAGTCCGATCTGGATAAAATTAAAACCGAAATTCTATAATAACACAAAATGGCTATATCTCAATTTATATGAAAATATGATGAAAATTGGCAACGTTAAATTTTTTGTTCCTAAAAAATTTCCGATCGTTTCTATGGCAGCTATATGATGTAGTCGGCCGATCCGGCCCGTTCCGACATATATAGCAGTGAGAGCATATAGAAGACTGTCTGCAAAGTTTCATTCYKATAGCTTCAAAACTGAGGGACTAGTTTGCGTAGAAACAGACAGACGGACAGACAGACGGACATACAGACGGACAGACAGACGGAAGACGGACATGGCTAAATCGACTAGGCTGTTGATGCTGATAACTATAACTGATAACTGCTGATAACTGATAACTAATAAAATTAAATCTAAAGTAAATATATTTTAATACGATTTTTTTAAATTCGTTTCAAGACCTTCAGGACTTGCTAAAATAAAATTCAACCTTAAAAACCCCAAGAAATCATTAGTTTCTTTGTGGATAACATGTCCAAGCTTGAGATTTCTACTGTTCTTATCTCCCCTTTAACTTGGCTGATTGACTTCCAACAATTTGAAAACCAACAAAGACTGGAACCGATAACCGCGTGTGCGTGTGTGTGGGTGGTAAACATGCACTTGGAACACCAATTACGGGGTCTTGGCCAAAATGGCAACAAGTGCGCAGCGCCAAACACGAAACGAAAACAAACAAGCGGCGCCTCCGAGCCGCCCAGTGCCTACTAGCCCTACGCCGCCCACCACCCACCGGCCGCCCACTTACCAGCTGATCAACTGCGTCAGCGGCATAGCTCAAGCGGCAGCATAAACACAGCAACAAAGAGAGGCAAACCATCCACTGCAAATACAAAAAACACCGAGTAATTTCTAGGAATTTAATATATGTATTTACAAAAGGGGGAAAGATGATCTCACCTGGTGTTTGTATCCCCGACTTGCAGTCGCCGGCGTATCCTTTTCCCTAGTGCAGCGCATTCTGTCACCGTCACCTGCAGGTTCTGCAGAAGCACAAAGAATGATTGAAGAGTTCGAAGGCAGATTTGTGTATTACTAATTCCCCTTCAGATTAGAACTTTTTCGCACACAAAGCACTTTTATTGTCCTTATCAGAAGCTAACTGTTTATTTTGAGAGAGAGCCCAAGTGCGTTGTTGCAGTTTGTTATTGCTTTTCCAATTGGCTCTCTCGCTTCGATTTTTCAACGGCGCCTCTTCTGCTTCCCAGGCGGCACATAGCAGCAACTGTAACTTGGTGCGTAGTAGCACGACAGCCAAGACTCCGAGCGTAAACAATAATCAGCGCACTACTTTTACCAGTATTGTTACTATTTTTGCGGCTAATTACCTGGCCAAGAAAAGAAAACAAATCGCCAAAAACCGATACTGTAGTTCTATCGATAGCGGTTGAGCGAGAAACAGCTGACGGCCAGTATTATCGATAGCATTAGCGATAGTCTTCCAGCTCTTGGAGGCGGTTTTATTGTTATTATTTTTACGAAATTCGCCGGTTATATGGCCGCCAACATAGCTGCCGCGGCTGCAGCCGCCCAGGAAGTGGACCCTGTGCTGAAGAAGGCCATCAAGCTGCTGCACTCGAGCAATCCCACCTCCGCCGCTGAGCTGCGAATGCTTTTCGACGAGGCCCTGAAGACGCGCTACGGCCCGGACAAGAGTTTGACAAACAACATGACCCAGCGCATGGTTGAGGACGAAGCCAACTTCCCGGGCCGGGCTGCCACGCCCCCGCAGCCCATCAATGTAGACGAGATCATTAATCTGACCAATTCGCCGGACAAGGAGCCCTCCGATTCAGTGGACACCATTGCCGATTCGGATGACGGCTTGAGTGCCGTGGGCATAGTGAATACGGGCGACACCGGGGACTTTGGCGACCTCAATTGCTGCGTGTGCGGCGAGATGGTATTTACGGCCACCAATCGTTTGATAGAGTGTTCCAAGTGCGGCGCCATGTACCACCAGGAGTGCCACAAGCCACCCATTACAAAGGAGGAGGCAGCCGACGACCAGGAGCAGAACTGGCAGTGCGACACGTGCTGCAACAAGCCCACGAGTAGCAGTCGGGCCGCCTCCTCCGCCGCCACAACAGTGACACCCACCGTTTTCATAGCCGACGAGCCAATGCCACTGAGCAGCAGCAAGGCCAAGTCCTCGGTGGCCTCCTCGCGCTCATCGAACTCATCCAATTCGTCATCGCCCTTCTACAGGCCCGAACCCAGCAGCTCTACAAATGCCAGTAGCAGTAGCAGCAGCAAGCACGGCCACAAATCTTCATCTTCGTCTTCGTCGAAGTCGCACAAGGAAGAGCGATCGAGCAAGTCGTCAGGGGCGCCGTCACTGAGTGCCATTGGAGGGCTGGAGAAGCATAGCAGCAGCAGTGGCGCCTCCTCGTCACGGCGCAGCAGCTCTAGCGCAAAGTCCAGCTCGAAGGGCAGCTCCTCCAAGCACCACGAGAGCAGCAGCAACAAGCGTAGGTCGAAGCAGTGACCAATATTTTTTAGACGTTAGAACTAAGAACTAGAAAAGTGAAGAATTTGAGAAATAATAATACGTGTTCATTTATTCAAAGGAATTAGCTTATAAAAATAGAAAAAACAATAACCTAACGCTGGTATTTGCGCAGGGTGACGGTAGGAGTGCGCGGACTCTTGCCCGAAGGCGAGGAGTTTTCGTGTCCGTTTACTTTGCGGAAATTCACGCGAGTGGCGGGTGTCCCGCCCTCCTCCTTCGAGCTGAGTATGCTCCGTGAAGAAGGAGTTCTAGATTCTGAAAGGGCCGCCGCCTGATCTTTGGCGGCCTTCTTTTTGCGCTTGACGTTCACTATGACATTAGCGTCCATGCTCACGTCCAGCTCAAAGTTGAATTCGTAAGTCTTATTGGAGCGTGGATTCGGAGTCAGATCATCGTTGACCACGGTTTTCCCACCGGGCCGCCCACGGAGGGAAATCGACGGGCTGAAGTTAATCTTGGCGCTGGCACCGGGAGTGTGAGGTTTTGGCTGGGCTGCCGAAGGCGTTTGTGCCTTAGGGCTGGCCTTGGGAGCGCCCCTTGGCTTGGGCGTCAAATCGGGGTCAGTTTTTACCCGCTTATGATTGGGGGAAGTGTCGGCATCACGCTTTTTGGGAAACAGTGGGGCTGGACTGCGAGCGGATGGTGAAGTCTTTATGGCTGCACCTCGAGTTACAGGCGAGGCCTTCATGGCGGCTCTACGGACTACGGGTGAAGACTTCATCGCCGCATTCCTTACGGGTTTTTTCTTCTTTTCTTCCTCCTCCTCATCGCTGGCGGAGATTACTTCATCGATGGATGAGTTTAGCATGGGAGATTCCACCTTCTTGGCTCTCCTGGCGGCTCCTGCTGTTGCCTTGCTGGTACCCGGCGGACTAACATTATTGTTGCTACTGGTCTGCGGCTTCATCTTGAAGTCCAAGTCTCCGCTGTTCGGCACTCCAATCTGCTTGAGAGCCTTCTGAAACATCTGACGGCACTTCTCATAGTCCGGCTCCTGGTTGTGCGACAGTTTGGTGACGTACTTCATAAACTCGTCGATAGCAGCCGGCACTCCCTTGGGAAACAGCGACTTGAGACTGGCGCCAATGACGTCCATGAATGCCTCCTTGGCCTTTTGCACTTTCTGTGGAACATCCAGCAGTTTCTGCGTCTCCCAGGGCAACTCAACACCCATCCACGCGATAATGTTATAGCCAAGGATCTCTAGATCGGATCTCCTGGTAGCTACGCCCAAATGGGCGTCCCGCGATGTGTACTCAAT
Organism: Drosophila tsacasi; assembly: GCA_018904565.1. Lineage (NCBI taxonomy): Eukaryota > Metazoa > Arthropoda > Insecta > Diptera > Drosophilidae > Drosophila > Drosophila tsacasi. The sequence goes on along the minus strand of JAEIHY010020045.1, from coordinate 11,104 downwards.
CGTCCCATTGTGCATTTTCTTGGGATCCGGCTTAAACTCCCCCGTCGCATAGTGGGAAGCCAGGCCGAAGTCCACCAAGTAGGCCTGTGCTCCCCCGCCTTTGCCCAGGCCCAGCAGTATGTTGGCAGCCTTGAGATCGGCGTGGACATAGCCGGTGCCGTGAATAAACTGATAGACGTCCAGCATCTGGATGGCCAGCCGATAGACTGTGCCCTCGGGCAGGCGCTTCCCGTTCGCCACGAAGAACTTTGAGATGTCGCTGCCGTAGCGTGGCATCACAATGAAGCGATGTTTCTGGCCATTCACCTCCCCCGATCCGCTGGCCAGCATGTAGGGCATGCCCAGGGACTTGAGGCCGTTCTTCTGCTTAAACTGCTTTATGTCGTCCAGCTTGGCGTTGCGAAGGTAGAAGTGCATTTCCACAAACAGCGGACCATTGCCATGGGGCTCCTGAAATGAAGGTTTTTAGCACATATCTCTGGCGGAACAACTTTCACCCCAACTCACGCATTTCACAACGGCATCGAAGTTCTTCTCTCCCACTTTGCAGGCGGCGTAGATCTCGCCGAAGCCGCCCACGCCGATGGAGGGACCGATGCGCCACTGGCCCTTGGCTAAATCGGTGAGGACAGTGCCCTCCGGCACCTTCTCCGGCATGGCGTACATATTCTTCTTGCCCTTCTTGGCGGGCGCCGCCTTCTTGACCGGCGCTGCACCGGCAGCATTTTTTGGTTTGGCTACACGCGGCATTTTCTGTGAACAACAGTTGGCTTCGCAAAATACGTTTGCCAATTCTGATCGAAATGCCGCCACAAACAAGAGTGCGCAGGGTTGCCACTCGCCGGAAAGAGAAGCGTCTGCAGCAGGGTTGTCAGCATAAGTGAAACAGCATACTCGAGTGGGACCTCAAACTGAACTTCCAAACCTCTCTTTAAAATTTCTGTGATTTCTTACTTTTATTTTGTGTTTAGATCTCCAGAGAAATACATTTAAAGTTTTTTTTTAATCTACAATCGCAACGAGCGGTCACATTGCAAAATCAATGTAAGCTCTCAGCGATGGGAGTTTTACATATTAATATATAGATATGTATATTAAAATATATCAAGTTGTTCGTAATTTTTAAGTCTGTTAAGCCCACATTTCTTAATTTATAAATCTTGACCGAAGAAGAAGCGGTAAAACATTGCTTGATTTTTCCCCACCTCTAATATTTACAATTAGGTAGCGATAGTTTCAGGCTTATATCGATATGTTGATATCATGATATTTCTCACATCGCTACCCAACCATTAACAAAATTTTTCAAGTGCCGAACAGACGCGTTCCTAAATAATTCGCAGGAAAACAACCAAATTAAGCTTCTGTTCTGAGGTCGCAATCATTCCCATCGCGGCAGAAACCCCAGTGCCTAGAGCATTTAGCAAGCGCAGTTAGCAAGCAGCAGAAAAATCGATTGAATTGAAATGGTAATTGCGGTGAATAGCAGCGAACAGCGAAATTTGAGCGGCAGCGCAGGTCGCTTCTGCAGCGTTCGCAGCCTCTGTTCGCATTGCGCGTGCCCCCCTCGCATCAAATATTGATGCAGGCCGCCGGCGGTGGCCACCACGTAGCGCGAAAATTGAACGGTCCAGTGTCCCGCGCTCTCCCTTGCGCTGTGGGCTCGGCGGCAAAAGGCGGGCATTTGTTATTACTGCGGGGGCCATCGGCCCTAACCTCACAATTGGACAGACGTCCGAGGCGCCTCCATTTTGTGTTTAGCTGGCTTGTGTTTTCGTTTTTTGCTCAGTGTGTGTGTTTTTTCCCCCGACAGGCTGGCGGCAAAGCAGGCAAGGATTCCGGCAAGGCAAAGGCGAAGGCGGTCTCGCGATCGGCGCGCGCGGGTCTTCAGGTGAGTGGTTCGTGATTCGGCAGTGCCGCTGCTGTTGTTGTCTGTACTTTTGGCGCCTTTTCCGTTCTCACCTCGCCCCGAGCATATTCCACCACAAACAGGGTGTCGCGCTGCTGCGAGCGTTGCCCTGTTTCGGGGGTGGCAAAACATAAACAAGCCGGTCGGTAATTAATGTTGTTTGTGTTTTCCCCCTGCTTTACCATTCAGTTCCCCGTGGGTCGTATCCACCGTCACCTGAAGAGTCGCACCACATCCCACGGACGTGTTGGAGCCACGGCAGCCGTCTACTCCGCTGCCATATTGGAATATTTGACCGCCGAGGTGAGTGTTTGTGGAGCGTTATTTTCCCGCTTATTGCTTATTGCATAGCGGTACTTTTCCAAGAAGAGAAAGAATGAATTTTCAAGAGAAAGCGGAATGATGCAATTTTGGCATTTGTTCTTGTAATTTATTTTAATTTGTTTTATCTCTTGGAAACTTTTGTAATTTTTATTTTATTTATTTAGGCATCTTTACATCCTTAAAATATTTGAAAAATTGTCTTAATATTTTTTTTTTTTTTTTTTTTTTTTTTGCATAATTTAAATAAAACATATTTATACATTTATTCAACCCAATTCTTATTCTCTTGCAGGTTCTGGAGTTGGCAGGCAACGCATCAAAGGATCTTAAAGTGAAACGTATCACGCCGCGCCACTTACAGCTCGCCATTCGCGGAGACGAGGAACTGGACAGCCTGATCAAGGCAACCATTGCCGGCGGCGGTGTCATTCCGCACATACACAAGTCGCTGATCGGCAAGAAAGAGGACACAGTACAGGATCCGCAGCGGAAGGGCAACGTCATCCTGTCGCAGGCCTACTAGGCTGGCCGAGACCGCTCATTTTCGAAAGTAACTTTAAATTCAGATTTCAGCAGAGACAAGCTATCAAACAGACGAGTTGTAATCATTTCTGTGCGCCAGCACACACTTCTTTTGTACAACGTAATACATAACTATGTAATTCTAGCATCTGCCCAACACTCACAAGCATATAAACATAAAAAACACAAAACGTATTTACACCCGCACGCATTCACGGCGAGGTTTAGTATGAAACAAAAACAAAAACTAAATTTAGAGCAAACAATTACACGAATAAATTTAATAAAAATACAAATAAAAACTCCAAACCTGTTATTTGAGAAAGTTTTACTAAGTTTTTACCATTTCCAGAGTGCAACATAAATGTAAAGTTTTCTATTTATTTCGGTTTGTAAAATATGAAATAATGCCACTATTTTTATATTTTATATTTATGTCTTAACACTTTTTTATAAATTTTATAGTACAGATATCCCCCTATATGATATATCCCGACATTTCAACCAAATAAGAAAACTAAAGTCCATGTTAGACACTTGAAAGTATTATTTACCTTTCTTTATTTTCATTAAACACAAAGCTCTTAGAATGAAGTCGTGCAAAAGTAGCCATTATTGAATTAAGGAAGCACAAGTGGTTAGTGTTTATGGCATTCTACAAAAGTAGGGAAAGATTTTTAGGGGACTAGCCCAACATATGCGGCTTGGCCCGCTTGACGTCGTCGCATTGCTCGATAAGGTCATCGGCATCCAGCTCCAGGCAGGCGCCCCACTCAACCAGTGTGATGCGATGGTCATTGTTGGAGTCGCACGACTCCAGGAAGGGGGCAATGCAGTGCTCCAGGCTCACAAGCGGAGCCCGGATGGGGAACAGCTCGTGGCGGGAGACGGAGCGATCGGTGTCGCCGTCCAAGTCGCACCACTTCCACACGGCGGCATTCGACCAGCGGCGCGAGTGGTTCGTCTCCGCCTCCAGCTGCATCTGCATGTAGTGCTCCGTCAGCTCGTCCCTCTCGGCCAGGTCCCGCATCACGTTGAACAGCCAGTCGCGCATGCGCCTGGGGAAGTCCTTCAGGTCCTCGCCGTCGCAGGTCCTCGGCTCGTGGCAGGCTCCGTAGTAGTCGATGTGCATGTGGGCGTTGTCCAGATTGGCGCAGCGCTCGTCTCGGCTGTCGCACCAGCAGCGCTGCTGGTAGACGGAGCAATCCGATGGCCAGGTCTCATTGGTGTTGGTGCAGACATGGCGACGGGTGTCGATCTCCTCCGGACATTCGGGGATGCACACACACTCTGGCTTCTCGTCGTGAATCTGGCAGATGCGGCCCGCGCCGCAAGGGATCGTCTCGCAGAGATCCACCTCCACAACGGGATTGAGAAGATTGTGCTGAACCTGAGCCAGTTGGCTGGCAATCTCGTTCTCCCGCTGCACATCCTTGGCCTGGGAAAAGAAAACTTAGAAACTTTGTTTGATTCCCTATGCCGCTGGCAAACCTACCTTGGCCTTGTCCTCCAGGAGCCGCAGGAACTCCTCATCGTTCTCGTCCATATCGGTCAGATCGAGATCGTCTAAGTCACCCAAGGAGTCCTCCTCGGAGGCCTGGACCTGGCTCAGGGCCAGCAGCCCCAGGCCGAGCAGCAGCCAAAGGGAACGCATAATGCAATGTCAACTGAAAAAGGGGTTTAGCTTTGCCAATTAAATTTCACCTGTTAAAATATGTATAAAATTGAAATAATTACAAAACTATAAACTTGATTAAGCATTGAAACTTATTAAGTAATTATTGCTCTTTTGGTATTACAATTTCCCATCATTTAACAAATGAAATTAATGATTTGCTTTTGAAAACCTCAAAGCTCCTATCAGCAATATAAACCAGCGACCCAAATCTGTATAAAGGTCACGCAGAAATCATGGTGAAATGGGGAAATCCGAACCGCCCTGAGATTAGCTTCGGCCTTGCCCAACTTCCGTTTCAAGGAGGCGACGTAATAAGTATTTCTCAACGTTACTGTACTCGGCGCAAGGAAACGTAACGGTCGTGTAACTCACCCTTGAGGGGTGGTTTTTACATCTCGTTGAGCATTTGTAAGGGAAACGGCACCTTTATCCCATTGTGCACACAATTGAAGAAGCCGGAAGAAAATCTTCCTGATAGAGAGTTCAAAAGGTCACCGCGACTATATGTATGCAGCGTTCCTTTTATGAGGAAACTAATTTATGGATCTGTGCTTTTCCCAGGGGAGGCAAGACAAAGCGAACTCATTGTTTTCTGCACATTTCAGACTTGCTGAAATAGAATATAAATTGCGCTTTGTATTCCGCAATTTATATTCTATTTCAGTAGAAGTAGAGACATTTCTTAAACATGAAATATATACAAAATAGTTCAAAATGCCTGAAAATCTGCAGAGATAAAAATAAAAATTTCGTGGAATATTCAAAGTTTGCTTCTCATTTCCTTTGCAAGTTGCAAACAATTCCCTATTACTGCAACCGCAGTGAAAAGTTCCAGATTTTCACTTGGGCATGTTGAACACATGTGTTCAAAAGCTTCTCGACGAGATTCAAACATGAAATCATCATCATCATCATCCTCATTTTTTATTGGTGCAAAATTCAGTATGTACCCAAGTCTGAGTGTATATTTTTAGGTAGCAGCTCCTCTGTCCCAGATTAAAGCTGACCTTTATGTTTCAAAAACAGACTCAAAACTTAGCCATATTTCATACTTAATCAGTTCAAGACGTCGCCCTAGTTCTATGCCAGCGTTTGGTACATGTGCCATATACTACATATATACATATTATGTATAGTAAACTTAATTGCTCAACGACGACACATTTGGCTTATCGTCAGGCCCGACTTGGCCCCAGGCCGCTTATCAGGATCGCTCGCTTCCGTTTCGGGAGACTAAGCTTTTGCTTAATCGTCTCTTTTCTGAATACAAAAAATGCTCTGCAAATGTATCTTGTGAGTTCCAGGAAAATCCGAGATGCATTCCGAAACGGATTGTATCTACACTGTGTGCTGCAGTTTAATTATACCGACAAATCTAGAAAACAATGACGTGATGCAGCGTCCAAGATGCATGTTTATGTTGGAGGAGGAGGGAGCAATGAATGGCGGCGAGCGTGGGTCCCCGTCCCCCATAAAAAACAATTTAGTTGAATTTACGGAACAGAAAAAAGCGCGATGATGACACTCTTTCCACACATAGTTGACCTTGCAAAAAAGGCACTGATTTTGTTTGGGACTCACTAGACTTAAGCATAACTGAAGAGTTCTTGCAAATTGATTGGCAAAGTTAAGTTCAATTAATTTCGAATCGATCCAATATCGAAGACCAATGAACTGGAGGGGAACTCGAGAACATTGCTGAGCCTGCAGTAATTTGAGAGGAAACACTTGCTTACGAAACTCACGTTCACTTATGTTATCGAAAGGGCGACTTAGACACTTAATCCTTTGTTCCACTTTAGTTGTATACTTACAGTGCGTAGATTTCTATGTAATTATTTTACTTGTCAAGTGTCTAAGCGCGTTGGCGGATGGCGACGGACTGATTCGCCGCTGGGAAAGCTTCCGAATGATTACTGATCGCTAAACTGGAGCGATCCCCCAGTCTGCCTCCAACATGTTGCCGTTCAAACATGTTCGTACGAAATGAATGAAAACACAGATTGTCTCGTTTCGGATAGTTTTTTCTTTTATTGGTAAAAATATAATAATTATTAAGGCAGGTCCGCAACTTACCTCTACAGCTTGGCCAGCTGTGGGTCTTCCGGCTGTGTGTGGACTCTCCAGCAGAGCTCTCAGGTTTTTTTGGGGCATTTTCATTTGAAAAAGAAATATTGTTTTTGCTTTAGAAAGGACTGAGTAAACAAACATGTCTTGTGGGGCATGCTACATGAAAAGCAGGTACTTAAGCGCACTTATCGAAACTATGTAGTGTACGTGTATATCCTAAGGGAGAGATCCCTCCCTGATCACTAACTTACCTTAGGAATAAAGCTTGGCTCAAGGAAAGCTGGGTTCTTTACGAGTATAGTAGCTATGTTTAAAATTAAATCGAAAGTTTATGACTTGCGTTCGTACCTAGGAAGTACCATAAAGTTAACTAGATCTTGAGGTAAATAGTTTAGTTTTATCGCTACTTAGACTGCACCCAAGGACAGAGACTTACAATTCGGCGCCTCAAACAAATACATAGTGTTGCATTTTTTATTTATTTATTTAAAATAAATACGGTATTTCATATGTATATATATATAGTTCGGTTAGCATATATAGAGTGTGTGATTAGTGTGTCGTATAGAGGAGCTCTCGACGGAGCCATTGGTGGACTGATCCTCTCCCTATCACCGCTGTTTAATTATATTATCATTATTAAACATAGTTTAACGCATTTAATTCATAATTTCAATTCAAAGCCTTTGGCGTGCGCTACGGAACGTAAGCTTAAGAGAGAGAGAACGAGTCGTACATCTAGGTAAAGAGAGTAGATCTAGACTTAACTTAGCGGTGTGTGAGTGTGTGTCAATACATATCAGCAAGCTTAATATTATAATTTCATTTGTTTGTGGAAAATCAAAGGGTTCGACATTGTTTGTCAGTGGCGCTGCTGTGGAAACCGTTACAGAGAATCGTCGGGTTTACAGATTAAATATCCGTCTTTCTTCGTGAAAATTGACAATAGTTTTTGATATCAACTCTTGTGTACATTGATAGGTAAGGCCACGCAACTGTGTGACGCCCGCCAGCTCAGTGTTGGATTTGATTTTAGATCTGATTAAAAATGTTTTTCTTCTTTTAATTTCTTTGTTTCTCATATAAGTGGACGTATTTCTTGTTGAAAATTGTTTAGATTATGGTATATAATGTATATCTATGACTACGCCATACGTTTTTCTGTTTTGGCCAATAAGCTCAGGCTACATCTTCATAATTTTCGTTCTAATTATTAATTGATTTATTGCTTTAGCTTGTCTTCTCTTCATTTCGACTTACAACAAGACAGATAATGGTAGAGAGCTCTGTATTATATCGTATACGCTACGATCCGCGGGGGTTTACATGAATATATCCAAACTACAAATAAGATGGACAAGAGGATGGCATCTCACTCCTTCCTATACCTTCGGTGTAGAAAATATGTGCATGTGGCATAGCTTAGGTCGATCGTAGGGTGTCAATGTCATAGCTTAATTGTACAGTAAAAACCGTAGGTAGTTGTCTTACGATAGAGAGATAGGATAGATATATAGAGAGAGAGACAATTCGTCAAGTGTCCTGCTGTTAGTAACTAAGCGAGTCTGGCCTAGCTTATGAAAGAGCCTATTTATCTTGAATCAAGATTCTTTTTCAGAGCATCTAAATCAAAGAGAACATTACACATTAGTAAATAAATTAAGGGGTCTTCAGACGTACTGCATCATTGTGGCAAGCTGGGAAGCAATTGATTTGTCATCGATTCGATTTATATTTAAATAATCAATGCATATTAACCAGCACTGCTTTAATTTTTGTATACTTGAAAATTATTATAAATTAATTTCTAGTTTAGGAAAATAAAATTGAATTGTTTATAAAAGTTTGATGCGTGAAAAATCAACTCTTTCCAGCCTGTGGGGGTGTCTGAGTAGTGGCAAGACGTATTCGGGTATCTCCTATAAGGGGTGGGTACTGCATCGATAGTTGAGAAAAGTCCGATACATACATCGATCAATATTCCTAGATTGTATGCTCGATAAATCGTTATTCTGTTGATACATCGGATCTTTAATCTGCTAAGCTAACTATGCCAATGGAGGCATTAATATAGTTGAAGCTCTCCTACTTGGCAATAAGTAATCGTTAAACATAAAATACAACTTCTGGATTTGTTTTAATTCCATTTTTTTTTTTAATTCGATATATCAAGATTTATCGAATTGTTATTTCGATATGCTATCGATCAATGTATATATCGAAACTCTTCCTCTCGACATTCATCCCTGTTTCTTATGCTTAGGCCACATTTTTAAACAACTAATGGCGGGGACGGTTGGGGTTTGCACAGGTTGCACTTTCATCGTCTACTCACCCTTTCTAGCGACGGTACTTGCTATTGGCACTGCCCCCGGTCGCCACCGAGCCGTTGGACACACCCACGGCCTTAGTGTTGATCGGAGGTGGCACACTTCCGTTCGGCGGCGGTGCGGTGGCATTGTACGGCGGATAGGCGGGGGCCGGCTGCTGCTGAGGGTGCTCTGTGGGGCAAAAGAGAGATTAACCATAAGCGACACTTGGGCGTAGGGTATTCTGAACATACGGTAGGGATTGGGCGGCGCCGCAGCGTAGGGATTCATGCGGTTCGCGTTCATGTTACTGTGTTTGGTCGGCCCGCCTCCATAGGCTTGCTGATAGCCGCTGCCAAAGTTCGGCGGTGGCGGCTGCTGCTGCTGTTGCTGCGGCGGTGGCTGCTGGTGGGGCGGCGGACCCTGCGGTGGTGGTGCTCCCAATCCAGGAGTCGATGCATTGGGCGGCATATTCCAGTTGCCAGGAGTCGGAGGCGGCGGACCACCATGACGGGGATCCATTGGCGGCGCTACCGGTGGCACCTGCTGCACCGGCGGGGGACAACCCCATTGGCTCGGATGCCACTGCTGGGCACCGGGCGGCGGCGGCGGCGGAGCGTTCCAGCCATTCTGGGCCGGTGGGTAGGGTCCCCAGCCGGTCATCTGCGGCGGTGGCGGCTGCTGGTAGTAGGACTGCATGGGCGGTGGGGGCGGTCCCCAGTAGTTGTAGTTGGGCGGCGGGGCGTTCATGGCGGGTGGTGGTGGCTGCTGCTGCTGGTAGGGGGGCATAGCTTGGGGTGGGGGCCCCGGCGGACGGTAGCCAGGGGGGACTGGCATGCTGCCATTGTGCTGTGGCTGTGGCGGCGGTGCCTGTTGATGCTGCTGCTGCTGCTGTTGGTTGGGCGGCGGCTGCTTGTTGCCGTTTGTCAAGGCTCCCTGCTGCTGCTTGTCCTTCTTTTCCAGATTATAAATGGACTTCTTTACGTCCACGTGCACGTACTTAATCGAATGCTGCTTCTGCACTGCATGGAAAGCACATAAAGTAAAAGTTATTCGTTTGTGTAGATTTGGAAGAGCAAAGAAAGATTTTAACAAAGTTGCAATCATAATGGGACAACTGATAAAGAGATATCTCATATCATCATTGCCCGTGAAAGTGAACTTTGTTTTGATTTACTTACGGATGGCCTTGTCCACGGCATCGTAGTCGTCGAACTCGATGAAGGCGAAGCCACGACGCTTGCCGGTGGTTTTGTCGGTTAGCAGCTTGACGGAGACCACACGGCCGAACTGAAGAAAATACTCCCGCAGGCACTCCTCGTCATGGTTGTCCTTCAGACCGCCCACAAACAGCTTCTTCACGGATATATTTGTCTCACGCGACTCCCGTTCGGGGCGGGGCAGAGCGCGCTTGGCCTCCACCGTTCTGAAAAGAATGAATATGATTCAAGACTTTAAAGAATATGTTCTCGCTTGTACTCACTTGCCATCGATTACATGCGGACGATTCTCCTGGGCCTTGTCCACACAGATGGACTTTGTATAGGTGATGAAGCCAAAGCCGCGCGAACGCTTGGTGGCCGCATCGCGCATCACCACCACGTCCACCACTTTGCCCCACTGTCCGTAGAACACCTTGAGGCCCTCCTCGGTGGTATAGGGCGCCAAGCCGCCGATGAAGAGCTTACGCAAGTGCTCCAATTCGCAGATATCCTGCAGGGCGGCAAGTGGGTAAAAGGGGAGGTACATACCGGAATAACACAGTTTAGTGCGTCATGAGGCAAGGCACACACACCCAACCGCACATACAAGTGCGCGTGTGTGCTTTGGGGAATTTTAGTACGAATTTTCAATTGAAACTTACATCATCCTCACGCTCCGATAGGATAACCACTTCCGGACTGGAGCCCCCGGCCATCTCCTCCTTCACCCGCGCTATATTAGTCATAGAAAATCCGTTCACAAAATTAAGGAACAAACGTTTTTGCAGGTTGTCAGATAGAGAAGAAAAACGGATGACGGCAAGACACTCTTGGCTATCGATATATGCAAGCGATATATCGATATATTGCAATCGCGAAAATATCGGCTTACGAAAGACGGCAGTTATGTTTGAAAATTTAGGAACCGATTTAAACGACTCTATAAAGCTGTTAATAACTAAAATAATAACATTATAAGATTATATCAGGAGTCCTGAATCAGGACATTCCATTTTTTTTGAGCCTGGCTCCATTTACGAGGGTCGTTTGATAAGTCCGTGACTTTTTGTATTTGCCGCGCACTTGCTCT